>JAGXJF010000474.1:0-133193 GCA_019208055.1 Stipa capillata | reverse complement strand
ACTATGCGTGGCCGTGAGCGCCCATAGTAGGCCAATCGGAAGCCTCGAGGGTTGCTCAGATAAAGAAATATTTATTCATTCATACTTAAAATATGAAAGTACAAAACTTAAGCATAAAAATAACGTAGCTGTTCAATATTCCAGGCATTGGTGATGAGGTTGCCGTCCGTATCCTTCAGCTGGTAAGGCCCTGGGCGTAGTATTTCAGCGACCACGTATGGGCCTTCCCATGGTGGTGAGAGCTTGTACTTGCCCGTGTTGGTCTGGACTCGTCGCAGGACCAAGTCATCGACGTTAAACACACGCCCGCGTATGTGCCGGCTGTGGTAGCACCGTAGGCCCTGTTGGTAGTTGGCCGACCGAAGGAAAGCGACTTCTCATGCTTCTTCGAGCTGGTCGATAGCATCTTGTCTTGCTTCCTTCGACTGTTCCTCAACGTAAGCACGGATGCGCGGGGAACCGTGATCCAAATCAGTCGGCAGTACGGCCTCAGCTCCATATACCATGAAGAATGGGGTATAACCAGTTGACCGGTTGGGTGTAGTCCTCAGGCTCCAGAGCACCGAAGGTAACTCTGCTGCCCATTTACCCGCAAACTTCTTTAGGCACTTGAAGATCTGAGGTTTTATGCCTTGCATAATCAAACCATTGGCATGTTCAACCTGCCCGTTTGTGCGTGGGTGTGCCACTACAGCGAAGTTGAGCCCAATGTTGTAGTCGTCGCAGAATCGAAGGAAGGCGCCACCGGTGAACTGAGTGCCATTGTCCGTGATGATGCTGTTGGGGATGCCGAACCGATATACGATGTCTAGGAAGAATTCGACGGCCCGCTCTGTAGTGATCATGGAGACTGGCTTGGCTTCAATCCACTTGGTGAATTTGTCAATAGCGACGAAGAGATGTGTGTAGCCCCTGGGAGCCTTCTTGAGGGGGCAACCATGTCCAGACCCCAAACAGCAAAGGGCCACATGATTGGGATAGTTTGGAGTGCCTGAACCGGCAAGTGTGTCTGCCGGGCGAAGTATTGGCATCCTTCGCAGGTGCGTACAATGTGCTCAGCGTCTGAGATAGCAGTCGACTAATAGAAACGTTGTCGAAAGGCTTTCCCAACTAGCAACTTCGGTGCCGCGTGGTGCCCGCAGATCCCCGAGTGAATGTCGTGAAGCAGCTGCTTCCCCTGGTCTTGAGATATGCACCGCTGGAGAATTCTGGAGGTGCTTTTCTTGTAAAGGTTGCCTTCAATTATGACGTAAGCCTTGGCACGCCTCGCGATGCATCGTGCCTCGATCTGATCCTGTGGGAGCATGTCTCGTAGGATGTAGTCGAGGAAAGGCGTCGTCCAGTTGGGAGTAATGACCAAGACCTCTTGCACAATCTGTTGAATGCTATCGGATCCCTCGGGGTGTGGTTCTTCGGTCTCGGGCACTGTCTCCACCCTTGATGGAGGGCGTATGCAACTCCTGGAAAAAAACTTCAGCCAGAACGACGTCCCGACTAGACCCCAGCTTGGCGAGTGCGTCTGCAGCCTCGTTGTCTCGGCGGAGGACGTGCGTGAGATCGAGGCTATCGAACTTGACTTCAAGCTTGCAAACCTCTTGGCAGTAGGCTTCCATGACGGGGTCTCTACATGACCATGCCTTCATGACCTACCTGACCACCAGTTCGGAATCTCCACGGGCAAGGAGCCGGCGAATTTCGAGTGAGGTCGCAATGCGTAGCCCATGTAGTAAGGCTTCACATTCGACGACGTTGTTGGACGCTGGGAAGTGGATCTGTAGCACGTACTTGAAGCGTTCCCCTTTCGGAGAGATGAGTACATGCTAGCCCCCATGCCTTGAAGCATCAGCGAACCGTCGAAGTAGAGCATCCAATGTTCAAGGTCGACTAGAGGGCGGGGATTGGACTTCCGTCCACTCGGCCATGAAATCAGCAAGAGCTTGGGACTTGATGGCCGTGCGAGGGTATAAACTATGTTGAATGCCATTAGTTCCATTGCCCACTTAGCAATCCTTCCAGTGGCGTCGCGATTGTTGATGACGTCAGCAATCGGGAAGGAACTGACCACCGAAATTGGGTGTCCTTGGAAGTAGTGGACTAGCTTCCGAGAAGTTATGAACTCCGCATAAATGATCTTCTATATCTGTGGGTACTGCGCTTTGGACTCGAAAAGCACTTCATTAATGAAGTAGACTGGCCACTGCACCTTCTGTATGTGGCCCGGCTCGGAACGCTCAATGACCAAGATAGTGCTAGCTACCTTGGTGGTCGCTGCAATGTAGAGAAGTAGCGATTTGTTGGGCATCTGGGAAACCAGCATCGGGGATGTGGTCAGGAGCTTCTTCAGCCTATCGAGGGCGTCTTGGGCCTCAGATGTCCAGGTGAAGGTTTCCGACTTCTTCAAGAGCTTGTAGAGGGGCAGGGCCTTTTCGCCGAGTCAAGAGATGAATCGGCTGAGGGACGCCATGCACCCGGTTAGCCTTTGGACGTCTTTGAGGCTTTTTGGTGGTCCCATCTTGACGATGGCCTCGATCTTCTCTGGGTTAACCTTGATTCCTCATTCAGAAACGATGGAGTCGAGTAGCTTTCCCGAAGGGACTCCGAAAACACACTTCTCTGGGTTGAGCTTCATGTTGAATCGTCTGAGGTTGGAGAACGTTTCCCCCAGGTCGGTCAGGAGATCTTCTCTCTTCTTGGACTTGATCACCACGTCGTTGATGTAGGCCTGGACGTTTCTTCCAATCTGCCCCTAGAGGCAGCACCGTATACACCGTTGGTATGTAGCGCTGGCGTTCTTTAAACCAAAAGGCATGGAGACGTAGCAGAAAGCCCCGAATGGAGTGATGAATGACGTCTTGATCTCGTCGCCCTCTTTCATCTTGATCTGAAGGTAGCTTGAGTAGGCATCGAGAAAACACAAAATTTCATAGCCAGCGGTGGAGTCAATCACCTGGTCGATGTGAGGTAATGTGAAGGGATCTTTGAGACATGCTTTGTTGAGGCTCATGTAGTCAATGCACATTCTCCATTTCCCATTCTTTTTGCGAACAAGAATTGGGTTTGCTAACCAGTCGGGATGGTATACTTCTTTGATAAAGCCAGCTGATAGAAACTTGGCTATCTCCTCTCCTATTGCTCTACGCCTATCCTCAGCAAAACAGCACAGGCGCTGCTTGACCGTTTTAGCGTCCTGCCAAACGTTCAGAGAGTGCTCGACAGCCTCCCTCTAGACTCCAGGCATGTCAGAAGATGTCCATGCAAAGATGTCTCGATTGTCACGGAGGAAGCTGACGAGCGTGCTTTCCTATTTGTCGCTGAGCGCAGTCCCCATATGCGTCATCTTGGAGGAGTCTTCCGGATCGATCTGGATCGTCTTGGTGTCCTGCCGATTGGAATGATGTCGATGTTGAAGTCTTCTTGGCCGGGGGTGCTTCCTCAACCACAGCCGACTTGAGGCTGTCAAGCTCGGCTGCCGCGATTTGGGCTGTGTCGAGGTTGCAGTTTTCCAGGTTACATGTGTAAGCGTGCTGGAAGTTGCTTTGCACCGTTATTATCCCGTGGGGATCCGGCATCTTGAGCTTCAGGTAGACATAGCTTGGAACGGCCATGAATTTGGCGTAGCAGGGACGCCCCAGGATAGCGTGATACGAGCCTGGGAAGTCAACGACCTCGAAAGTGAGGGTCTCGATCCGGAAGTTGTCAGGTGTACCAAAGGTGACCGCCAAAATGATCTGCCCGAGTGGTCTTGCCAGCTTGTCGGGCACAACCCCGTGGAAGGGTGCGCCGGTGGGCTTGATCTCTGTGCGGGAAATCTTCATGTCGTCTATTGTCTTGACGTAGAGGATATTCAAACCACTCCCTCCATCCATGAGGACCTTGGTGAGGCAGACACCGTGGATGATTGGATCCACCACCAAAGGGAACCTTCCAGGGTGAGGTACGTAGTCGGGGTGATCCAAGCGGTCGAAAGAAATTACAGACTCAGACCATCGTATGTACTGGGGCACAGCCGGCTCAATCGTGGTGACTTCGCGGTCCGTGAGCTTCTAGCGATGCTTGGACTCGTAACCATTCGGACCGCCGAAGATCATGAGGCACGCAGTCTCCTTTGGGAACTCGTCGCCCCCATCCGGAGGAGGCTCCTTTTGGTTCCGGCTAGGGGCAGAAGGCTTGTTCAGCTTCTTTAAGAGATTACAGTCACACGTGAGATTATTTGACTTTGGTCCATGGAAGTGACATGGCTGGTCCATCATCTCCTCAAAAGTGGCATTACCACGTTGAGGACGGCATTGTAGAGCACGCTCAGCAGCAGCAATAAGGTCTCCACTCTTGCGCTTCCGATGTTTCTTCTTGGGCGACCCGAGATGATCCTTCATCTTGGGGGACTCGGGAGCCTTGCCCTTCCCCTTATTGTCCTTGCTCGCGCTGCGAACAGTTTCTTTGCTAGTTGCGAAGTTGTTTGCGATGTCAAAGAGTTGACGCGTAGTCTGAGGATTCTTACGTGCGATCTTGTGGATGAGGTCCGTGCTCCGAACACCCTTGGAGTAAGCGGTGATGATGTCGCCCTCCCGGACTTCCGGCAGAGAGTTCTTCTTTTTGGAGAAGCATTGGATGTACTCTCTAAGGGTCTCTCCTACTTCCTGGGTACAACTGTGGAGATCCCACGCGTTCCCAAGCCTATTGTAGGTGCCCTGAAAGTTGTTCACGAAGAGGGTCTCAAGATCGGCCCAGGATTGGATACTGCCCTGAGGCAGGCTGGTGAGCCAAGCTCGGGCCGAGTCAGATAAGAATAGGGGTAAGTAGTGGATTGCAACATAATCATCGCCTCCATTGGTCCTGCACGCCGTGTGATAATCGGCCAACCAAATGTCTGGCCGAGTCTCGCCTGTATACTTGTCGACGCCGGTGACTCAGAATCGTGGCGGGAAGATGACGTTGCGGATGCGAGGGTCGAACGCCTTTGGGCCTGCGTAGGCGACGCCGGGAGGAGTCGGAGAGCGGCGCTGACTAGTAGCGCGGCAATTGCCACTGTCGCCGTGGTGGCTGTGATGGTTGTCTCTCCCTGCGTCCCTGCGGGCGTAGCATCCAGCCTCAAGGGTGTTCTGCACATCATGGTTGGGTCCAAGTCGGCTATGTACCGACCCGACGGGGTGATTATTTTTCCCCGTGTAGCGATGAGCGCGGTGTCTTGCCTCGAGAGTGTCCCGTACATCGCGGTCCGGTCCGAGTCAGTTACGAACCGACCCAGCGAGGCGATGAGGCTCTGGGTTGGTACGGCGACCTTCGGTGGCGTGTGAGTTCCCTGGCGGGGAAGAGCGCCGGCTCCTGGTGCTTGCATGGGAAGTTGCGCGGACCTCGGAGATTTCGGCCTGCTGGAGAGCTGCCTTTTCCATCAGGATTCGGAGCCGTCGGAGATCGTCGTAACCCGGGGTGCCTTCGGGGATGTTGATGGCATGTGCCGCCACTGTGGCAGCGACGAGGTTGTGACTGGGAAGCGGAAATATCAGGATGCCGTTCCTCTCATGCATGCGGAGTGCGTTGTTGACCTGACGCCCTCGGCCCCGCATATCCTCATTTCGTTGTCATTCCTCGTGCTGGCGAGCGAGCATGGTTTGCTGCTCGGCCAGCATCTCCTCCTTGGCAAGAAGACGGAGCCGGGTGGCTTCTAGCTGATCGGGAGTCTGATCTGTGATGGGGGTCGTCTGGTCACCGTTGTTTGCCAGTGCTGCCGAGCCAGCCATGAAGACCTCCCGAGAAGGGTGATGACTTCCTGAACTCTCGAAGCCATCTAAGTCATAGTCGAGGACGGGCAGGAGGGACTCGATTGCACCAACTAGTCGGGATCCCTGCTCGACGGGTGAAAACCCGTGTCATCCTCATCCTCGGAGATGGCCGTCAAAGCCCTCGATTCGGAGGAGAGTCCCAGTGAGGAAGGTGATGCAGCCTCTACCGGCCGGCTGGAAGCCGAGTTGCAGAGGTGGAGTTTGCCGAGCTTGTCCGTGATGAAGTCCAGTTTTCCGAATCGGAAAAACTGTCTTGGATCAGCGATAGAATCCAGGGGGCCGTAACTCATGTTTCAGTTCGGAGCGAAGTCGCCGCTGTTGTTGGAAAAACCCATTTGGATCCGTTTAGATGGATCTATGTGCACAGCCCCTACCTGGCGCGCCAACTGTCGGTGTTTTGATCTGGCAATAATAAATATGGGGCAGCATACGCGTAGCAGATCTAGATGGGTGCACATGGGACACAGAGTTTAGACAGGTTCGGGCCCTCGGGAAGAGGTAATACCCTACGTCCTATGTTTGGTGGATTGTATTGCTTGTGTATCGTATGCCGCAAGACCTCGAGAGGAGCTCTCTAGGTTGCTAGGGTTTATGTGTACCTAAAAATATGTAAGCCTCTATGTTGCTTACCAATCGGGGAATCCTTCTCCTGCCTTATATAGGCGGCAGGGGCAGGGTTACACAAGTCCGGATCGGTGGGCCACCGCCATCGGCTTGGGCCGGCCTCCCGCCGCCTGGGCCGCGCCTAGGCCAGGGCGCCCACTTGGCCTGGCTGCCTGCCCCGCCTGGGCCGCCGCCCGGCTCCGCTAGGCTGCGCCCACCGCGCGCCTGGGCCGGGCCCCCGCCTCCGCCTGCCACCACTCGGCCGCCTAGGCCGTGGGCGAGCGCCTCGGGGCACCGCCCTGCTGATCGCCTGGGCTGCTGCTCGGCTGGGCCGGCCAGCCTGCCGCTTGGGCCGCGTGCCAGGCTGCCCCAGGCCGCCCCGCCTGGGCTGTGTAGGCCGCGCCTGCGCCGCCTGGCCGGTTGGCTTAGGCCTGCTGCCTGCCGTGCGCTGTGGCCGCCCCTTGTGGCCGACGCCGCAGCTCCTCGCGGCCGATGCCGCTGCGCTGCCTCAACTTTTCCTTCTTTTTTTCCTCCCTTCGCTCCACCTCACGCCAAAAAATCGTCCACACAAATTATGAAAAATATTCACACCCTTTTGAAGTGAATTTTCACGACGTGCTCTGGACTCCACCTCGCCTTGTGCACACGTCGCTGTCCTCCATCTCGTACCCGCTGGATTCCTCTGCACCGCCTCAAGATCGACTTGAACCTCACTCTGATACCACTTGTTGCGAAATCATGAGGCCTCACACGCGGAAGCGTACATCTAAACCAAGAACACCGCAAACCAACAACGAGAGTCACGACGTTTTTAACGTGGTTTGACCACAAGGCCTACATCCACAAGGCTTGACTACGGGCGCTTCGCCCCATCTATTAACTCTCTTTCAAGTTACATTTTCATGGTTACACATGGCACCTCTATTTATAGGAGATCCGGGTTACCGGAGTCCGACACCAACTCCGCCCTATCCGTACTACAACTCCAAGTCCTACCTGTAACCTACCCCGAACACATATGCGACACAAACTCAACAGTAAGTGAACCCCATCTCCTATCCCTTTAGTTAATAATGTCCAGTGGCTATAAATTACTATTGTTTTACAGAAGTGATTTTACAGGCATAGGTGCACTATATGACAGTCTTTACATCTATGTACGGGACTTTGTATGTGTAGGCATTCTCGGGGATGATCCATTCATATTATTTTGACTTGTTCATGAAAGACACGTCCTTCTGAATGCTCTTGCTCAGTTCCTTCTTTGCCTTCTCCAGGCTAGCTCTATCGTGCCAAATGGGCCAAGCAAGTGATTACTTTGAGAAACAAAGCCATTTCTAATGATTTTCAGGCTGACTACATATGGAAGTGACTAATTAAGTAGAGCTTAAGGTACCTCTCGAAGTCATTTAGTGGCCCAAGAGGGAGGACCTCTTCGACTCCAGCTCGACTTAACCTCACTTTTGTTGCAAAGAACAGCAGCTCTGTGACCTATAGATATGAAGTAATGATAAGATTCTGTGTGTTGGATAATGTGAAGGGCAAGTATTCAGATCTGGTAAAAGAATACCTCAGATGCAAGATATGAACATTCCACAATGCTAGTCCAAGCATTCCTCGCAAGCATGCATCAAGACAAGCCTTAGGTGTTTTCTTTCTCTGTTAGTGTTGAGTATTTGACTCAGCTACTAATTATGCAAAGTAGGCAGGGAAACCTATCATTAATAAAGTTGTAGAGCCTGCTCCAGCCTTTGCCTGAATCATCAATGATAGGAACATTGTACACATGTTAGTCAAATTAATAGGGGAAACCAAAACTTCCAAGGGAAATATATGAAAGTGGACATGTGACAGTTTCAGATACAGAGAATGCTTTGCAACCAAAAAGATAATAAAACTATAGCAATGCATTGTAGATGATAGATGATCGATGCTACAAAAATTTCCTTTATGCTCAGTTAAGGGCATTATATTGCATTTCCTCCATCATCTATAACTTGGCCTACTAACTTTACAATCCTTCAGAATATCACAACAAATGCACAGAGGACATGGATAAGGATATGCATTCGGTAGCTCATACAATTTCACCATACCAACATAGAGTTGGCTAGGTGAGAAAACGGGCTCAGGAAGATAAATACCAACATTCGGTATGGTCTGCCCTTACGCTTTGTTAACTATCATCACAAAATTGAGACGAATGGAGAATTGCTTCTTCTTGAACTTGAATGGAAGGTTAAGATCCTCAGAAGGGCTCAATGGAATCCGAGGTATGAATACTCGCTTCCTGACATGCTGGCCTCGTACAATCTCTGCGTCGATTGTGTTATCTTGAAATGCTCACACCATCAGCCTTATTCCATTGCACAAGCCATTGTTTGGATCGAGATTCCTAAGGAGAATCATTGGGCAGTTTACCTTCACTTTCAGAACATGTGGTGGTAATCCATTCAGCGACAGTGAGTTAAGAAACTCATTGGGATAGTGATTGTGTGGATCATCCTCAATAGAGTCAAAGCGGTAGTATATCTTCTCTTGCCCAGGAAACTTGTCAATCATTTTAGCATTCAACTCATTAACATACTCATTCTTTGTGGCGAGGATAGCACGTGCACTCATGTAAGTTGGTTAGCTACATTATGCTTGAGGGATGGAAAGATATCATTGATCAACTTGTTAATGGAAACTTCATTGGGAGTGTAGGGAAACACGATGTCATCGGGGAGGCGCACATAAACATCACCTATCGATTCCTCAGTTCCATTACCGATCCTTAACAGAAACCCGGAGAACCATGGATCAGCTTGTGCCCTCATGTTGCATGTGAGGCGAATCTTTTTAATACTTTCCCACATATAGGACCTTTGTAGGGTGGCATCCATGATCTGTGCTCTTGTTTCACTTGGAACCACAGGGAGGACCTACCTAAAATCTCCTCCAAACACCATAATCTTCCCTCTTGGTGATGAACAACCCATGACATCTTGAAGTGACCTATCGAGTGTCTTCATTGAGATGCGTTTTTTCATTGCGATTTCATCCCCATATTATCAACGATGCCCTTCGAAGCAACTCTATTGTACCACTTTGCCTAGTGAAATTGCACATGCTGTTATCGGTGATGTTAGTTGGAATCTTGAACCTAGAATGTGCGGTGTGTCCACCAGGCATTATTGATGTTGTTATACCAGTGTCGCGGTTGCAATGGCAATTAGACCCATTGACCGAACTCTAGCAAGCAATGCTCTATACAGATACGTCTTGCTCATACCCCGGGCCCATTAATGAAGAAAACTCTGCCTTCCCTTCTCAACACGTGGTCGATGATCTCATCGAATCCAGCCCACTGCTTGGTGTTTAAAGACTCAAATAAATCTGCTTGCCCTTGCTCTACCTGTATTGACATCTCCTCGGTTAACTCCATCATGTCATTGTTGTAGAAATGACTTGTTCCGTCAAACTCTGGTAGTCCATAGCTATCGATGTCCTTCCCCATTGATTGTACCAAATTCCTTATTTTTGCAAGCACCATCTTGCTCAACCAAGTGATCACTCATGTGGTGTCTTCGGAAATCTTCTGACATTGACTCCAAATGCTTGTCCCACAGCTCGCACGTATTGGTAACCTCACAGAACACCAAGATGGTTGCAAAAAGTCTTCTAAGTGCACACGACATCTAGAAAGTTGCGGCCTCAGTTAGACAATCATCTAGTGTGTTTGTTGGTCTCCATAAGACCCCTTCGTTCGGCGGCTTGGCGAAACGTGGAGCATGTGACACCTTCAACCATTCGAAGATCCTCAAATGAAGTTGCGCCGCACACATGGTTGAGAAGCACCCTCAAATAGTACCTCTCCCCTTCAGCAAGATGTGCAGCCACTATTCTACCAATCTGCGATCTCTACATTTCTTAGGACCCTTTAGCCATCTAAACCATCCTGAGAACTCTTTATGTAGGTAATTCCATGTGTGGCTTTGCAACTAGTTCACCTTGAAATACTCGGTGAGCATCGTCCGTGAAGAGGATTCTCGGCCAATGATGTCTTCCAAGTTAGCAGACCTCTGAATGTGGTTGTAGCTACAACACAGGAGGAGACATCTCGAACAGATTAGAAGCATAAATCCTTCACACAGCCTTCGGTGGCCCTATGGATTTCGCATCTCTGTAGTGGCGGGTCTCATTCACCTCCGCCCCGTCGCTTGCAGAGTCAACAATGAAAGATGCACGGTCATGTCCTTTATAAATGTACTTAAATAGGTACTTGACTGCCTTGATGCTAGAACACGCCTCTACATTGATATGGCAGTTATACCGCATGAGCAATCCAGGATTGTGGGGGATCACCCATCTATTGTCCAATTCATAATGTCTGACTTTACTCAACGGCCATCATCCCTTCTCCTGTAGATTGGATATGAATCCCTGCCTTGCTGTGTAGATTGGTAGAATTGTCGAGGATAGTGGAATCTACATGACTCATCTATCATGCAAGCATTATCTTTCTTGAGTTCACCACATGAACCATGCATCATGTGCTTGATGACCAGAGCATGCAGCAAAGTATACTTGTCCTTGTCAGGATCTGGGCGGCTACAATAGTCATATTGATCAGGGTCCATTAACTTGCAGCTTGAATGCATGATCAATAAGAAGTGCTCATCGGGGAGATCCCTCTTCTGAAACTTTGTAACATGGACATATGCTACAACCCGACCAAAATAGTGCTCCTTGAACATAAGGTCCTTTATATTCTGCAACTTTGCCCTGAAGACTCAAGCAACCAAGTCTAGCCCATCATGTGGGGTCTGCCTTGGCACAAGCTCAGCAGTTATCTCATCCTAGTAGGGGTTGCATGTCATTGTTAAGAAGATATCTGGCTTCCCAAAACGCTGGACTAATGCCATAGCATCAAGATATCTTCGCTTCATGTCCCCATCCCCACCATGAAAGGTAGCTGGGAGAACAATCCTTTTGCCCACCATAGAAGCACGGGTCTCACCCGCAGCAATGGTATCGACGACACCTTTGTATAGGTTAGCACGTATGAGCTTCTGATTTGATTCTTTTGAGAAGAAGTCGAGCCTCATAGATTCGGTAAATGATGATGTTAAATATTCTAACACAGATCTGTAGTTTGAAACAATAGTACTCTCTTTTACTAACATATGAAGTAGACTCATTATCCTAGCCTCCATCTAAAAACAACAATTAAATTCCACCACCATGACACTACGCTAAAAAAATACTCAGTAATTACCTTCTTCTGTAGAGACTGATGCTTGATGGTACGGGTGCTCGTTCAGAGGCTCATCAACATAGGGCAGGAAGTGATTCCATCCTGCTTCTCCACACGGGGCAAACAATGGATATGACAAAGGATCATAGCACCTACAGTATGCCTTGATATATTGAGGGCGATCTTGCCTGCCATAAACAAGGACACTTCGATCAAAACAATTATGCGGGTCATTCCCTTCAACTCAGATTGCAGCTACCTGTGATGTAGTGGGGGCATTGTATCATCGCTGGTCCAGAGTGATACATGTGTTAAGCGAGATCTATACTCATCAATGTTTGCACAGATCCGATGCTCCTAAAGGTCTGCACATAAGGATTGGCTGCAAGAATATGAAGCAACTTTCTAATGAGATTTATATCGAGGTTAGGTGACCTCTCAACCCAGTGCACCAGATCTGTGTCTGTATCATAGAAGTATAGATGCAGATGACATGTGCCATGATCACCGGGCACCGAGGAGTCCGGCCGATGGTAAAGTTGACGATACACACAGAATGTGTATATACCTGACCTCCTATTGCAATACCGCTGGTTGAGGGTGAATCCAAGTGACATGAAGGAAAAATGTGAGTTGAAATGTCGTATGTGATCTCTAAAGTACTTTGCATCTTCATCCTCGGTTGTAAATAGCCAACGCAGCTCCTAGGAACATCAGGAGTAAAAATTTTAATCTTCCTAGCGCAGCAACAAAACCCTTTGGACTCATACTTGAACCTCTTTGCACCGTAAAACTCGCAGTCAAGAACCGGCTTCAATACATGATGGCCTTCTGGCATGTTATGGTAGACATTGTCATAAGGATCCGTATGAAAAGAGAGCCAATAATACACATCAGACATCCCTATTTACATCATATGTCTATAAATATATAACGATAAATGTGCTATGCATAGGCAATATATGCATAAAAAACAACCATAAAATAAAGGCTATTGCATCAAAACAATCCATGAAAGGAAGGCTATAAGCACAAAGATAGTATGCATAAACCAAATAAGTAAGCTATGCAGCATGTTCTTTGTTTAACATGTGTTTTCTTCCAAAGCCAAGATGACATATAAACATTCCAATAACCACTATTGGTGTGTGTACATTAACTATTTTACAACACCCAGATGTATGAGGGTTAAAGTTGTGTCGACGATCGGTAAACCGCCGATCTTACGGTATTCGTGGAACTGTGATACTCGGGGGGTAGGGACCTCTAGGGCACAAGGCCAAGAGGTCTGACAGCAAGGAAAATCCCTTTTTATACAAGTTCAGGCCTCCCTCAGGATAACAACCATACGTCATGTTCGTATATATTGATCAGAGAATAGTCTTACAAGGGATGTGTATGTTAGTGGCTACCCTAGGCCTAATCGTAGACTAATTTGACTAGTCCCGCTGAGCTCGACTCCTTCGAGGTGGCAGGAATAGCTAGGGCTTCTGGATCTGGAAAGGCTTGTTGGGTCTAACTCGACCTGTCCTCCCCTCTGGGATTGCTGATCCTTTTATAGGGGGTTCATCTAGTCGTACCGGTCTTTGACTTTGACCTAGGTGAGATTCTGGCTTCCTTAAACATCGGGATCGCCTCCCTAGTTTAAAGGGTATCTTCCCTCCTTACGAGGGGTTACCTTATCTTCCTGGGATCCTTACCGGGCACATGGCACACTCCGGTAATCTAGGGAATCGTATACGGATATTTCCTAATATACGGAATACCATACTATCCATCATCAAGCCCCCCATCAGTACATGAAGTGAGGTCATGACCATTCTGTAAGAAATCTGCCCTTGTCGGGGAACAACTCTGAGTAGGCAAAAACAAGTACTTCTTCGACACCTTCCCCGAGTAGGCACCATCTCTAGCGGGTAGTCGGGTATTCTGGTTGGGGTAAACTTCCGAGTGATCTGGAGTATTTTCTGGGTTAATCTGATCCACTGATCACGGGCACGCGTTTGCCTGGCGGATTTCTAGGAAACCGAACCGTCGTGGCGGAATTTTCGCGTGGTGATGTAGAATCTTTCCTTTTTCTGCGTTCCTGCCCAGCTGATGTTAGCCTAAGCATTATGCGCTCTTCGGGGTCGTGGGTTGTCGGACCCATGTTTTCCCGCGCACGCCGTCTCGCATGCGGGAAAAGCGACTGTTCCGCATTTAATGCGATGAAACAGATCATGCCGTTAACCGTGCTTTGGCAGGCGCAATTCAAATCTTTTAAGAGACCGAGAATTGGGGTTTTGCCCGCATTGCTCTCTGCCTCTTAGCATTCTTGTTTTCTTCCTTGCGCCCCTGCATTCAAGCTCCCACTTTGTCATTTCCGATCATCACCAACGATCATGGTAGGGTCTCTTCCATCAGAGAGCTCATGGCCGTGGTTGGAGCTGACTTCAGCGAGACTTGCATCTTCAATGGAGCTAACCCTTATCCAGTCGGTTCATCAACACTACACCACACCCCAGATAAAAGGATAGAGAGTCTGTTGGAAAAAAATTTATTTTATGGCGAATTGTTTGTCGGTAGAGGTCCTGACAGATGGTCCATCGATAAGCACATTAATTGATGGCACTGTGTCTGCCAGTAAAAATCTCGACAGACATATAATTAGTAAATTTTAATCGGTGGCAAAGCATCTGTCAGCATGTCTGAGCACAAGACGATGAAAAATTGAGGCACTCAATGGAAAAAGGGCGCGGAGCTGAAACCTTAGCGCGCGCGGTGGTATGCCTAGGCTGAAACCAATTAAAATCCCTAGCTTCCTCTTTTCCCCTAAATCCCATCCCGCAACCCCGCCGCTACTCTGTTCGCCACCGTAGGCCACCAGCAGCCTCCGCCCGCCGCTGCCACCACTCTTCTCACCACAGCCGGCCCCCAGCAGCCCAGCCGCCACCGCCACTCTTCTCGCCACCGCTGGCCACCAGCAGCCCACGCCCCCCGCCGCCACCACTCTTCTCACCACCACCGGTCCGCAACAGCTCAGCCGCCACCGCCACTCTTCTCGCCACCGCCGGCCACCAACAGCCCCAGCCCCGCCGTCGCCGCCGCCACTCTTCTTGCCACCGCCGGCCACCAGCAGCCCTAGCCCCGCCGCTGCCGCCTCCGCCCACCACCTCGCCGCCGCCGCCCACCTTCAACTCCACCACCGTCCCTCCCCATCTCAAATCACCAGCCCATAAGCCTCCCGATCGATGCCCACGTGACCACGTCCACCTTGGCCCGTTGTCGACCTCTCTCTTCTCACCCTCACTCACTGGTGGAGTTTGAGATTACGAACCAGGAGTTTTTATTTTGTTGTGGTTTCAGATCTTCAGATCTTGTTGTGCTTTTTTAATCTCTTGTTATCTTTGATTGATGATGCCTTCTCGTGTGATTTCTGATCTTGTGAAGCTGACGCAAGTGGCTGGACAGTAGGAGCAAGGTGGATTTGCTCACTTTTTTGGTAATGCTAGGTGCTAAATTAGACATTTTAATTCTGTAATGTCATGCCTAGAAGAAGGATATTTGCTTCCGTCAGCCTTGAAATTGGTATTTAGTTTATACTAGTTAGCTTTATGAGTTGACTAATCTTTTGATGAAGTTATTAGAAACTGCATATAAAACAGTAGCGGTAACAGATTACACACATCCTAGTTTGCTTTGTGTTTTGAATATGCGTTTATCTGTGCAAGTGCTCCTACGAGAAAGTATTAATAGCTTTTCATTAATTTTCAGCATCAAGAAGAGATCAAAAAGCACATCTTTGTCTTGGTCAGGATGATCTAATCTTCCAAATCTTGCATCACAACTCACAGGTATGTGCTCTCTTTCCTTCATGCATAAATTTCGCACCTACTTTGTGATTTAGTGCTTGAATTAACTACGTTGTCGTACAAAAGTGAGTGCTTGTATGATATATTTGTACATTTCTTGATTGTGTACCTTGATGTTTTTTATCTGCGTCGGATGGAATGGTATGGTACAGCGATGGTTGGAGACTACTTGCATTGCAATCATAAATCTATTTGACTATTTGATTATTTCTCATGTACTTATTTTATTCAAACATAACTTGTTAAACTTGATAGTAGAAGTCAAACATGGATAAGGGATGGATGGACATGCCTAGGTATAACACGCTCTCACAATATGTGAAGTAACATTGTTTTGTTTATGCTAAGTCTAATAACCTTGTAATTTAATATGTAGGAGCACACCTGATTATGTACATGGGGTCACTAGATTTGTAGAGTTTGCTTTTGTGCATTCAACAAAAGGGAATAAGATATTATGCCCATGCAAGAAATGCATTAATTGTTCTTGGAGAGATGCAAACATTGTTTATGAACACCTAATATGTGAAGGCTTTAAACATGGGTACAAACTATGGATATTCCATGGGGAAGCATCATCCTCTTCTGCACATCGTAATGCACATGAAGGGGTACGAGTAGAAGAAATAGTAGAGGATCATGATGAGATGCCTGAAATGCTTAGACATATGGGATACATGGTAGATGACATGGGGGATTGTGATGGCAATGATGGTGGTTTAGGCGATGGTAATGTGGGCGTGGAGAACTTTTATAGATTAGTAGATGATGTAAGTCAAGAACTATTTCCTGCGTGTAAGACCTTCTCAAAGCTAAATTTCATAGTCCGATTGCTCCACACTAAATTTCTTGGAGGGTGGAGCGATAAAAGCTTTGACATGCTACTAGACTTGCTTAGAGAGGCTTTCCCTAAAGGCTCATCAATCCCAAAAAACATCTATGAAGCAAAGAAATTGGTCAAATGTCTTGGTCTTGGGTACATAAATATCCATGCTTGTGAACATGATTGCATATTATTTTGGAAATAATATGAAAATGAAACTAGATGCCCAAAATGTAATACGTCTCGATGGAAAATGGAAAGGAAGAGTCTTGATGGGAAACGTGTCAATAGAGTTGCGAGGAAGGTTCTTCGATATTTTCCAATAAAGGAAAGACTTCAGAGGCTTTACATGAACCTAGAGAAGGCAACAAACATGAGGTGGCATGAGGAACGGCGGACAAAAGATGGATTGATGCGACATCCAACAGATTCTCCGGCTTGGAAGCACCTTGACAATCTTCATCCTAGATTTGGTAGGGAGAGTCGTAATGTCAGATTAGCATTAGCGACCGATGGTTTCAACCCTTTCGGGTCCATGAATTGCAATCATAGCACATGGCCTGTTGTTCTGATTCCATACAACGTGTCACGGGGATTTCGTGGCAATATACATTTCTAAGTAGGAATTGGGGAGCACAGGAGGATGATCCAGGAACGGGTGCACACGAGAGATTTACCCAGGTTCAGGCCCTCTATGGAAGAGATAATACCCTCACTACCACAAAAAAGCTCATCGCACACGGGTAAAAAAGTTCATCGCATACGGTTTTCCAGCCTGTATGCACGGGCTGGTCAGCGATGTGGGGGGCACATCGCACACGGGTCCAGTGCCGTATGCGATGATACGCACATCGCACACAGCTCTTTAGACAGGCCCGTGTGCGATGAGTGACCACATCGCACACGATTCAGTTCTTTCTACCGTGTGCGATGTCTTGAGACATCGCACACGGGTCCACAGTATGGACCGTGTGCGATGAAGACACACATCGCACACGCTTAAAAAATATGACCCGTGTGCAATAAGAGCCCACATCGCACACGGTCATAGTTTCAGAACCGTGTGTGATATTTGTCCGCATCGCACACGGTTATTTGGTCTTAACCGTGGGCGATGACTGCTCATCATCACACATGGGCATATATTTGGGACCGTGTGCGATGAGCAGCCACATCACACACGATCCGATGCTCCGGTCCGTGTGCGTTGACGGGCACATCGCCCATGATTCGGGCCGCCGAGCCGTGTGCGATGCTGGGAATGCAACAGTAGCGACAATTGGAAATCTCAGGCAACAATATCATTTCATAGAATTCATCGGCCACATTCACAGAATTCATTGATCAGCCACATATATATGAAGATTTCATCCATCAGGCAAAATACACGGATTTGATCCAAACACAAATAAAACAGATATCACATACATTTCACAGCCGACATATAAGCAAATTGAATCAATTGAATATGAGTTGACCCATTCACAGCCAACATTCGTACAAGTTTGGATCTGACAAGGTTGACAGCCAACAGAAAGAAAATAAATACCTCACAACGAAGAAAATAAATACCTCACAACGAATTAAGGTGATCTGAATTGTCCCTTTTCTGCTATGACATGCATGAGGAAGAAGTAGGCAAACTATCCTCTAATGTCGACAATATCAGCTTGACTCAACGGTGCTTTGTCCATCGAACTCAAAATCTGCACGAAGTAATTAAATTCAGATTTAGGTGCATGTAGGTAAAAAGTAAAATCTTGAGTCTCACATACAGTACTAACCGTAGGGAGGCTAGTAGTGCCTCTTGTCTTCGAACTCGGAACAATCCTCGTCATTTGCTTACAAATGTAAAAAGCACAAAGGTTGGTTCCTTCTGTCTGTTGGTTACACTGAAAAGTTGTTGAGGAATTATGGCATCAATTAGGGCATCAATTAGCATTACTTACCACTTAGGAGGAATGTTGTACCATTGTTAACTCCACCAAGTCGTCGTCTCCGTGTTACAAGCCCGCCAGGCCTCCCTTTCGTGAGCACCTCCCTCCACGGTTGACGTACTCGGCGAAAGCACTATCCAAGAATTTCCTTATCGCCAAGTAGTCGTAATGTGCCGCTTGGAGGGAATCAAGGTGGACGGCTTTGCTCCATTTAGGTATGATGATAATTAAGATCCAATGATCACTGCAAAAAAAGATATCACAACCCATGTGGAATGATGACAATGGAGGTACAACTAATGTATAAAAACACACATACTTTTGGTTGTATGGAAGGAGAATGAACTCCTTGTTCTGTTGAGCCATCAACGCGTCGACAACATAATTAAAGATCATTTGCTTATTCGCCTTGATTTGTTGCTTCGAGACCAACTGTGGGTCGAGGAAACCCACCGGTTGTTTTTCGAGCCTCGCATTCGGTGATCATGTTCCTAAGCATACGAAAGAAAAGAGTTATCATTTACGAAACAAAAGAGAGTTGCTAGAATGTGGAATTCCTTGTAAAATACTTACAATGTCCAGCATCTCATGAGGGAGGCATCGAGCTCACGCAGGTTGAAGAGGAGAAACAAGTCCTCGAAGCCCACCGTGCAACAATTATCTATATCATGAAGGAAATGCTCCTTCTTGAACCACACCGGAATGCTCGACTCACCGGCTTCACATAGTTTCATATAGTGGTCATGTAGCCTTCTGCATATCAAACCTGCTGCCGCCATGTCTTGGGGGGTAGCAATGGCTCTCCTTTGACGTACGTCCTTACGACCTCCACCGGGGGGAACAATCGGTTCAATTCTTCGTCCGTCATGAACCCTAGCTCCTTGGCCTTGCCCTGGCCCTTGGCCTTGCCCTGGCCCTTACCCTTGGCCTTGCCCTGTCCCTTGCCCATGCCCTTCAGCGGCGCTGATCTTGTACTTCTAGTCTGCACTGGTGCGGGTGGTGGCGGTAAGTCAAGATCTCGTGGTGTCAGAAGCACCGGCGCTTGCTTGGGTGACCCTTGAGGTTGTGGGCACGAAGGCAGCTTAGACGGTGTGCTCATGACGGGATGTGGTGCGAAGAGCGGCTCAGATTCAGCAGGCAATGGTGGGGAAGTAGGAGGAGGTGCCGATGTGAAGGGCACAAGGAGTATGTCCTTCTTCGGCCACTAGACGAAGGACATCTCCGCCTGTCCCAAGGTCTGGAGTTCGGCATCCTAGCTTATGTGGAATAGCGGGAGGCTCTGGAAGCCAGGCTCGACTTTATTGACGGTGCACCTCGTGAACCCTGGCTGTATCGGTACACCGTGCACGGTAGCTCCCTCAGCCGGTGGATGAACCAATCCGGTAGTTGCCACCAACGGAAAAGCCATGTGCGTTGTTGGCACTTGTAGCTTGCACTTCATCGGCCCCGTGATGTCATCGATAGGAGACCTGTCGGCTGTTTCCTCATGGCCTTCAACCGCATCGGGAGCTGACGCACAGCTACTCCTGCGTGCACCGGGGCTTGGGTGTGTAGCAACTTCAACCGCTTGCGATCTGTACGCCTCCTCCCACACAGCTCTTTCTTTCACGAGCCTTTCGTCCATCATGCCCGCAAATTGGGCGAGTATCTCTTTTTTCATCTCTTCTTTTTTCTGCTCCGCTCTCACCCTTTTCCTCGCACGCATCTCCTCCGCGTCTTGAGGGAAGGCCTTCCTACGGGCGACATTGGTCCCGATCGCCCTACAATGACCCGAGGGCTCCTTGGTTCCCAATGCGGCTGTGAGAATGTCGTTGCACCCTTGAGGCTAAAATGAGCCTTGCGAAGCCTAGACGCTTAGCTCTTTCTGCACATAAAGACATATAATTAGTAGGTACATAAGCATTGTCGTAACTATAGACCGACGACTGAATGAGGTAGTCGCTCTTACCATAGATTGGTACACTTCCTGGTCTGCTGGGTTGGGTAACACAACCTGACCCGAGGAATCGGTTGTAGACCTCGCTCTCAGGAAGTCTCTTGCCCAATCTACCACAACATCAGGAAAAGGCACATCGGCTCCCCAAAGGCGTAGGTTCTCGTCCTCCCTGTCCCAAATCTTCCGCTTCCCATAGTATCCTTTGACCCCCATTCTATGGGGGTGTTTGTTCTTCGCGATTAGAGCCCTGCCTGCTACACTCTTGGCTTCAAAATCCGGCGTTCACCACATCTCCACAAATCTGGCCCATTGCTCGGGTAGAATGTGTGGATACTTTTCGAAGGGATCCTTATTCTGCTTCATAAACTTCGTGTGCAACACGTACTTAAAATTCCTAAAAGCATCCTTTGCCTTCGAGAGTGCACATTGTTCCACCTGCATTTTCCATTGCTCCGGCACCCTGAAGTGTTGCATGACCTCTAGCACTATGGCGTTGCACAGGTCCTTACTAACCTTTGTCCAATCCTCGAAGTGAATGGGGACCCTTTCCCTTACCACTGCCGCGCACATGGTTCGAAACTTCCTCTCCGTTTTCTCTGGTTCCGTAGGAGCCCCAATTCTGTCGTCGATGGCCTCCACTTGCCATACTCCTTGGGGCTTTTTGCTTGGTTTTCTAATTCCTCTGGACTTCTTCACAGCTGACAGGGTTTCTGCTTGATCAGTGGTGGTCCCTTCCGGCTGTGATGAGGAGTTCTCTTCGATCTCTCTCGAAGAGAAGTCCAGCCATTCATTACGGGACGTCATAGCTAATTAACAGGATGATAATGGCATAAATAACAAGAAGTAAATCAAGTGCCGGCACAAATAATGTCTACACGCAAATATTTACAAGCAGCACTGGAACACACGCGTTCATATAGCCCTATCTTGCGACTCGTTGTGAGGACACGGAGAACCCTAACCTGTCAGGGAGCGTGTCGGGGAGGCGGCGCTCGGGGACAGGGAGGCGGCGATGGGAGACCTCGAGGTGGTCGGGAGATGGCGAGGCGGCGCTCGGGGACTCGACGACAGGGAGCCGGCGACCGGAGATGACGAGGCGACGCTCGGGGAGGCGGGAGGCGACGGAAATTCGGGTGAGGCGGCGCGCGTGAAGTCGAAATGTTTTGATGGACGGACGGGGTGACCTAGGTACTACTTGTACGGGGCTAGCCATCGCACATGGTCACATATTATGGCCTGTGTGGGATGTAACATCCATCGCACACGGGTGTGTAATGCTAACCGTGTGCGAAGTGATCACATACGGGTTACTGGTAACACCCGTGTGCGATGTGAGTAACATCGCACACGGGGATGATTAGGTCTCCGTGTGCGATGTGTTTCACATCGCACACGGATATGGATCTGTAACCGTGTGCGACACCGAGTCGCCCCTGTAAACCTCCGCCTCTTCGGTTTCTCAACTTCACTCCTATAAACCGCCGCCTCGTCGGTTTCTCTACTTCACTCCTATAAGCCACGCCTCTAGCCTCGTCGGTTTCTCTACTTCACTCCGTACTTCATTCCGCGCCGTGCTCCGTTGAACCTCTTCTTCCTTACCCCTCTAGCCACCTCCTCCATCTGTCGTAATGGCCACTGCAGGGAGCTCTTTGGGGAAGCGGAAGCGCGACGAGTCGCCCATCCGCGAGGACTGCGTGCAGATGACCATGCCCATCTCCCACGCCACCGCCAGGGCACTGGAGTTTGTCGAGTATGGATCCACCGAGGGCACCCTCCTCTGTGCGTACTACTCCCACCCCGTCCATTACTCTGGTGCGTACGCCGTCCGGTGTATCCTGGAGAAGAAGTTTCCGCGGCACGTCGGATTTCTCATCGAAGCTCACCACCAGCCGGGGCGTATCCTCGTCTACTACAGGGACCAAAACATCGTCCTGCGCCTCCACGCGAAGTGCATCCGATGGGGTGACGAGACGGTGAGCTTCTACACAGTTAAAAATGTCTCGGCTGTGATGCCTGACCCTGTGGACGAAGATCTGCCGCTGGAGTCCATTTAGATAGTTTGTATTTCCCTTTGCTTTTGTTATGTAATGTTTCCTCTTCGCAACAAACGGTGTTGGAAATGTGTTGTTAAACGGTGTTGGAAATGTGTTGTTAAACGGTATTGGAAATGTGTTATGTAATGTCTTGTTAAACGGTGTTGGAAATGTGTTGTTAATCTGTGTTCGAAATGTATGCTTAATCTGCGTTCGAAATGTCTACTTTCCGTTTGTAAATGTCTTGTTAATCTGTGCGATGTTCAATGTTGCCCGTTTGTGATGAGACTTACATACCAGACAGTGTTTTCGTTGTATGTTTCCTGGCTTCATCAGTTCATTTCGCTTGCCACCTCTGAAAAATAGAATAACATCCCAGCATGCACAGGACAATATATATCACAAGCATCCACAACACAAATTAAAGAATTTTCCGCATCTCAATTCCACATCTCAAATTTGACAACTCCACATCTCAACCATATATATATGTACAACACATTCGACATCGCACAAGTTGCTAAAGAATTTTGCACATCTTAGTTTCATATGGAAAGGAACTATCTAGGGCTTGGTTCATGGGTAGAAAGTGCTAGCTAGTGTGTTTACACACTTGATTAGAAATGGACTCCTTAGAATGTGACGACGCACTAGAATGCGATATCTGTGCGTGCACCTACCCTTAGGCTCGGGCTTCATCTTGACCTTTGATCGAAGCACACAATCATGTCAGTCACAATTCACAATTTAGCACGGTATAATCAGCGTATAACAAAGTACAGAGGTTCGAAAGGTAATACCTAGAGGAAGGCGTCTGATACATCACGTAGTTTTCTTGTGCAGTGTAACCACAATAGAGCGTCGTCACCATTGTGACATTGCGTTTACACTACACAAGACACTCTTTCCAAAAGAAGTGTCTTGTGCAGTGCAACGCAGTGTCACAAACGCGATGGAAAACGACAGCCTCCATCAGTGCAGCGCTGCTGCAAGGCGGAGGAGCGGTCGCCGGCCTCGAGGAAGAGGCGGCGACCGGATCCGGGCTCGGGGGGCTCGGGGAGGAGGCGGCGGTCGGATCCAGGCTCGAGGAAGAGGCGGCGACCGGATTCGGGCTCGGGGAGGAGGCGGCGGCCACAGTGCGGTGCGAAAGACAGTTAGGGTTCCGCGTGTATAAATAGAAGAAGTTTGATATCGCACACGAGTTATCAAAACTAACCGTCACCGATAATTACAACATCACACACGGTCATCAAACAAAATACGTCATTGATGACGGTCCGTTCCTATGAAGCAAACGTGTGCGATGTGAGTGAAATAACCGTGTGCGATGTGAGGCACATCGCACACGGAATCTCCGAAATAACCGTGTGCGATGTGTGGAACATCGCACACGGTCCTAGAAAATACCCGTGTGCGATGTTTCTCACATGGTTTCTCAGAAAAAACCGTGTGCGATGTGCCTCACATTGCACACGGCCCAGTTTGCCGTGGCACATCACACACGGGCCTAAAATGTTGACCGTCTGCAATGTTCACATTGCTGACGGGTTTCGGACAACCGTGTGTGATGAGGGGTCTTAAAAGACCAGTTCTGTACTAGTGCCTACTCTTGCCGGATTGCTATCAAGCCTCGCGTGAGGAGATTCTCAGTACAAGAGTGGTGTGATTATTCGAAGAAGAAGAAAAAAGATCTCCTGTAGGGGCGTCCCAGCCTTGTCTTATATAGACCCAGCAAGGCCTGGGGTTACAACTGTCGAGTCGGCCAAGTCGTGGTAACGGCACACTTGATTGGTGCCTTTACGCTACTTAACTGTCTCTTGGTAATATCCGACTTAATGCCTTTGTAACGCTTGGTCTTGATGGCACCCGGCCGTTACTTTCGAGTGGACCCTGTGGGCTGTACTTGGCCGAGTGGGCCTCCTGTCGTGGATTTGGACCATCCCGAGTTTGCTGGGCCGACTCCATGCCCTGGGCCTATCCCGTGGGGATCCCGCTGCCAGTAGCCCCCGAGTGCTTCAAGGGTCTTGATGCATGCGCTGACTGGAGGGCGAGCTGCGTGCGTCTCCGAGTCGACCGTGGAAAGACCTTGATGGACTCCCGAAGTACTTGAAAAGGTTAGGTTTGAGCTATAGCAGCATTAATCTCGGTGATACCCGTATTTTCCTGCTGGGGAAGTCGGCTAGTGGTTGCTGGAAGGCGTATCATAAATTCCGAGTGAGCTCAAGAAGCGTCTGGGTTTATCTGAGTTGATCATTGCCAGCTAGTGTCCGAGTGGAAACGCTTTTAATGTTCAACTTCGGAACCGAGTCTTCGAACTCTGGCATTAGGTTCTGAAGCAGAGACCATCTTATGCCGCTGTGGATGCCGAGTTCGTCCTTAGCTCGGGTGTTGTCGAGTGACCTGTGAACCCTGTTGGGCTGGTCATCGACACCCTTTTGCAGAGTTGATCTGCTACCGAGTGGTACAGTCGGTGTACCTCGGAGTTGTTTGATGGAGTCGGTGCAGCCTTTGTATCGTGGCTCGATGGGCTGAGTCGACTCCAAGCTGGTTCAGCGATCGAGTGTGAGATTACCCGGTCGAGCCGAACCCGGTCAAAGTCGGCTCGTGGTCACACACGACTACGCGCGACGTCACACCAGCATTTATTGCGCGCAGTTGGTTGGACAGAACGCTTGGGGTGCTGCAGCACGATGATTTCGCCTTGGGTCCTGCGTGGGGCGTGCGCGAGACATCTGCCGCTGCAGCGGCGACTGCGCGGGACATTCGAAATGACGGCTTGTTATGATTGTACCTCGAATCCCGCGGGGATGCGTGCGCGGGACGGCAGTTGCCATGGCAATTTGCTGCCACATGTGGCACACGACCATCGGCGGTTCGTCTCCCTCCTCTATAAAAGCGGGCATAGGGGGAAAGCGACTCTCATCCGCCTTCGTCCTCCTCGCGTGCATAAACTCTTCGCCTCCAGAGCCCCGCCGCCGCGCATTACTTCCTTTCTTCCCGAGAAAGCAGTTGATCCGCCATCGCCTTCCGACCATGTCACGCACTTCCAAGGGAAAGAAGGGTGACTCCGGATCCTCCTCCGCCGCCACGCTCCCCGACAACTGGAAGAAGGGCGATTGGGTCCCGTCGGTGGTGACCGACGACCTCCTCGCCGGCCTCGCCACCGACGGAATGCTGCCGCTTCAAGCAATCAGCAACTAGAGGGCGCCCTACCAGGAGCCGGGACCTGTCCCGCATGATCACGAACGGGTGTTACTCCTCCACTTCTACAGCCTCCAGCTTCATCACCTCCACCCTAATGGCATTCTATGCATCGCGTGTTTCATCACGTTGTGTGAGTGCTTTTTGGGGACTCGGCCTCACTGGGGGTTGTGGAAGAAGACGTTCGTGGTGAAGGCCCAGCCGGTCAAGGCCAGCGGGCGTCTCTCCATCTGCGGGGGAGCCGGCATCCAAGTCAAATTCGGCGTGAAGTACTTCAAGCTGCAGCTCCCGGACACCGTGCGGAGGTGGCAAGATAGGTGGTTCTACTGCCCGGACGAGTGCACGCCGACTGCCTAGGAGGGGTTGCCGAAGTACATCCCTGGTCCCCCAATCTGGCAGAAGTGTTGGGGCGCCAAGCCTTCCAGCGTAGAGATGCCAGAGGTCGAGCGGCTTACAAGGAGGATCCAGCGGTTCCAGGACAAGGGGCTTACTAGAGTCGACCTTATCGTTACTTGGCTGAGTCGGTGGATCCAGCCACTGCAGGCCAGGGCGTACCCAATGTGGGAGTATTCGGGCGCGTCCGACTCAACCAGGGTGTCGTCGGTAGAGCTCTCGGATCGCCATTTCACGGAGCTCCTCAAGAACTTGACCAAGGAGCGATCCGGTCTCACCAGGGCGCCGCACGTGGTGCTCTATTCTGCAGCCAATTTCCCTCCGACTGTAAGTGTTTCATCTTCCGAATCGGATCCTTAGCATTTTTGTTCCTTCATTTTTTCCTAAACTGAGTCTTTGACGTTTTGCAGACTTTGCTTAACTTGAACTCCCTGCCCCACTCCCCGAGCAAAATCTGGCTTCGTATGCATTGGACGACGTGGAGGTCGACGAAGAAACCCCCGAGGCCGGGGACCCGGAACGGGGGCGAGTTCCGGCTGACTCGAAAGACGAGTTGGAGGAGGCCCCTCTGACCTTCATGCGGAGGCATGCGGACGATGCCTCTGGGTCCGGGGCCTCGCGAACCCAGGCGAAGTCGGCTCAGGCAGAGTCGGCCGCCAAGCGGGCGCGGGCCGACACTGCCAGCCCCGCGGTACAAGTTACCACGCCTGCCACCAAGCCGACTGCGCCCTAGTCGGCATCCGCCAGTTCCTCCGGGGGTCCGTCCGCCCCGGAGAAATCGAAGAAGAAGGTGGTCCCCACGACCACCAGGTACGCTTCTTTTGCTTTCTTCCATATTTCGATTGAAGGGGGTAGATGCTGAAGTCGGTTTGCGCTTTTGTCTTTTGCGGAGTCCAAAGGAAGCTCTCCGATAAAGGAGGCTTCCAACCCGGCTCGTCCACGGGGGCTCCAACCCCGCCACCGGAGTCGGCCTCTCAAGCTCCGACTGCGTCTGCGCCCAGCACGCAGATGCCTACCGCGCCCGCGGTGATGGATCTGGAGTCAGGTGCGGGAACCAGGTCACCCGCGGCTCTGGCTGCGGTTGCACCTAGCATGCCACTGCCCGCTGTGCCCGTGGCGGAGACGCCAGAATCGGGCGCGGGTACGGGGCCAGCCGTGGCACCAGCTGACGACCCGCAGCCTCTGCCGACTCCCGCCAGCGAGGCGACAACGGAGCCAGTGGCCGCGACCAGCACCGACTCCTCGGAGCCGGCGGGTAGGGCCAAGGGCCAGCTCACCACTGAGTCCTCCTCGGTGGCTGAGCGAAGCCTTGTGCCGGCCACTTCGCCCGCGGTCAAAGAAACGGCACCCGGTTCTACCAGCGGCCTTGTGCCCGCGTTGTTGCTGCCGAGCTGCAGCACGGAGGACCTGGCGGCTGCGCAAAGGGCCAAGCTTAGGGAGTTTGCTGACGCGGCCAAAACCTTGGCGGACTCAGCCGAGGTTTTGGAATCTTCTGTCGGAGTAAGTCTTCGCATCCGAACCTCGCTTGATTTTTAACACTGGGAACGCGGTCTGGGTGATCAGAGCGGTCGAAAACGACCGGCATTTCTGACCAGTCCAACCACTGGGGAACTACCGGGACTGTCGCATTTACCTCGCAGCATCACAACTTTCGATTCCTTTTGGACTCGGATCCCTGGAAGATCATGAGGACGCCCCTCTGTGAGGGATACTGTGGCGCGCCGCCACCTGCAGGAGGGCCACCCTCATCGCCAGCGTCAGGAGCGGGTTGCTTCTCTTCTCGGAGGCGCTTTAAGAAGCTGCACTCCCTAGTCGAGTGACCCGCCTGGTACTCGGTAGTGCTGTGAAAAGAGCAGGGTTTGTCGAGGATCTCCTCGAAGGTGAGCCTTGGCACCTTGCGTTGTTGCCAAGGGCCCTCCTTCTTCCGGCCGCCATCGCCACGTGCGTTACCACGCTCGGCTGCCGCGACTAAGTCGGCTCCGCCGACTCCGTCGTCGCCGCCCTTGCGCTTCTGGGGACGATTGCTGCTGAGCTTTCGGCTGGAGTCAGCTTAGCCTTTGCGTCCCGAGGGCTCGGCTTTCGCTTTGCCCTTATCCTCATAACGCATGGCCTCCTCGCCGGTCGCATACTTGCTAGCCACCTCCATAAGCCGACCCATGGTCTGAACGTTGGACCTGGCCAGCTAGTGCTTCAGCAGCTCGTACTTGACTCCCTGAGAGAAGGCCTGTATGGCCTGAGTCTCAGGGACATCTTCTATGGAGTTGCGGAGCTGGGTCCAACGCTGAATATAGTCTCGGACCGACTCCCCCTCCTTCTGGACACAGAGCCAGAGGTCCTGTGCGTTCCCGGGCCGCTTGTATGTGCCCTCGAAGTTCTTGATGAAGGCCTCTTGGAGGTCCTTCCAATCATAGATGCTGTCTTCGGGCAAGCTGTTAAGTCTTGCCCGTGCGGAGCCTTCAAGCATCAAGGGAAGGCTGCGGAGGGCAACACGTTCATTGCCTCCGCCAATGTTGCACGCCACCAAGTAGTCGGCGAGCCAGGTCTCCGGCTTGGCAGAGCCGTCGTACTTGTCGACGCCGCTGGCAATCTAGAAACGATCCGAGAACGGCTCTGTCTAGATCCGCCCGCTAAAGCATAGCCGATTGGTGGAGCGACTCAGCTGAGACGAGCCGATGGTGAGTGGGCGACTCGGAGCTGCTGATGGTCTACTGCGCGCCGACTTGGTTGCCAGCTGGCCATGAGATGAGGTGGCCTCGTTCTGTTGCTCGACCACCGTCTTCACCAGGGCGACGACTCGGCGGTAAGCCTCTGCTGCAGAGCTGTCCGCTGATGGTGGGATCGAGTCGGCTAGTGCAGCCGCCGCAATGAGGTTCTGCGTGGGGGTGCGATAGACCGGGACTCCATCTGAGCTACGGCCCGAGAGAGAGTCATGGATGCCGCGGCCCCTCCGGACGGCCGAAGGGGTGGCGTGTCGAGGACGTCGGCTCGACTCATAAGCCATTGCCTCAACATACTCGGCCTCTCACGCCGTGAGTGCCGCCTTCTCCTGGTTCACGCGGTCCCGCTCAGCCAGGATGGCTTGGCGGGATGCCTCCATAGCCCTTTCGGCCTCCAACTGGCCGGTGATGGGTGTTCGCAGAAACTCATCCGCCGCTCCAGCCGCCGTGCCGGGTGTTCCTGCGGTGCTGGCGACACCGGGTGCAACCATGTATACTTTAGCTGCAGAGTCGCAGCTGTAGGAGCTCTTGTACCCGTCGGACTCGGAGTCCAGGACGGGTATGAGGGAATCTGATATGATCATGCCGACGAGCTGGGAAGTTGCCCCGTCGACACGTGAAGATCCCACCTAGATCGCAGCTCCAGCCTGCGCCACCCCTACCTGGCGCGCCAACTGTCACGGGGATTTCGCGGCAATATTCATTTCTAAGTAGGAATTGGGGAGCACAGGAGGATGATCCAGGAACAGGTGCACACGAGAGATTTACCCAGGTTCAGGCCCTCTATGGAAGAGGTAATACCCTACTCCTGCCGGATTGTTATCAAGCCTCGCGTGAGGAGATTCTCAGTGCAAGAGTGGTGTGATTGTTTGAAGAAGAAAAAAGATCTCCCGTAGGGGTGTCCCAGCCTTGTCTTATATAGACCCGGCAAGGCCTGGGGTTACAACTGCCGAGTCGGCCAAGTCGTGGTAATGGCACACTTGATTGGCGCCTTTACGCTACTTACTGACTCTTGGTAACGTCCGACTTAATGCCTTTGTAACGCTTGGTTTTGATGGCACCCGGCCGTTACTTTCGAGTGGACCCTATGGGCTGTAGTTGGCCGAGTGGGCCTCCTGCCGTGGATTTGGAACATCCCGAGTTTGCTGGGCCGACTCCTTGCCCTGGGCCTATCCCGTGGGGATCCCGCTGTCACAACGTACCACCTTGGATGTGTATGAAACAAACCAACTTCATCCTATCCTTGTTAATTTCTGGTCCCAAATCTCCTAGCAATGATATCGATGTCTTCTTGGAACCATTGATTGATGATATGGAGTTCTTGTGGCATGAAGGCATTAGGACTTATGATGCTTCAAAGAGTGAGTTCTTTCAATTGCATGCTACAATATTAAACACCATCTCCGACTTCCCTGGATTATGCTATGTGCATGGATATCCTACATCAGGGAATGTTGCTTGTCCCGGTTGTCACTCAGAAACTTGTTTTCTTAGACTAAAGAAAGGTAGCAAGACCTGTTATATGGGACATCGTAGGTTCTTGGATGCAGATCATAGGTTCCGAGCAGATGCCACATCATTTGATGGCACTACAGAGTTTAGGGCAGCACCTTGTCCACGTTCGGGCAATGATGTTTTGAGAGAGACAGAAAATCTAAATGTGGTTTTTGGCAAGGACCCAACTGGGAAGAATCCTAGAACAAAGCGCAAGAAAGGAGAGCCACCGGTCATGTGGAAAAAACGCTCTATTCTCTTTAGGCTCCCCTATTAGAAAGATTTACTGCTACGACATACTTTTGATGTGATGCACATCGAGAAAAATGTATGTGATAATATAATTAATACACTTCTGGGAATTGATGGCAAATCTAAAGATAATCTGAATTCTCGCTTGGACCTTCAGCTTCTAGGCATAAGGCACGATCTTCATCCCATCAAAGTTGGAGATAAATTTTATTTACCTCCTGCTCCATACTCAATAAGTTTTGAGGAGAAGAAGATGTTTTGTGAAGTGTTGAAAGGAGTTAAGTTCCCTGATGGCTATGCATCAGATATACGTATCCGTGTACATGTTAAGGAGAAAAAGTTAATTGGACTAAAGAGCCATGATAACCATATTCTGTTGCAGCACTTGCTTCCGATAGCTGTTCGAGGAATACTGCCGGAGAGAGTGAGTACAGCACTGATTCGTGTAAGCAACTTCTTCAAGCAGATTTACTCTCCTGTGATACGCATAAGTGATATGCAAAAGCTTGAGGCAGAAATAGCTGAGACACTGTGCATATTAGAAACTATATTCCCACCATCCTTTTTTGATGTTATGGTGCATCTAATGGTTCATCTTCCTGCCCAAGTTTGACTTGGTGGTACAATATTGTACAATAATATGTACCCGGTGGAGAGGTAATTCTGAAAAAATCATTTATTATAAATGGATCATGTATCCATAAGCTCACATAGTTAATATAAATCTTGTGTAGGTATTTGATGAGATTAAAAGGGTATGTTCATACAAGAAGTCATCCAGAGGGGTCAATAGCTGAGGGTTATGTATTTGATGAGAGTCTTACATTTTGCTCTCTATATTTACATGGCTATGAGACTAGATATACTCGAAAAGCTCAAAATGATGATGGCAGTAACAATAGAAATGATGACACTATGTTGTATTTTTGTAAGAATGTTGGTCGAGATTTGGTTGGCAAGTGTGTTCTGACCTTAGACTACCAAGCATGGCTTCAGGCTCACAATTACATCTTATATAATTATGAACATATAGAACCCTTTTTGGAGTAAGTTATCTATCTTATTCCCTCAAGTGTTATTAGTTTCTATATAACTGCTAAAATGTGAAATAACCTTTGCAGAAAACACTTTGAATATCTTTCCTCGGTTGGTCACTGAAATAGAAGAGATATCAGCCATGTACATCACAAAACATTCCATGAGTGGTTCAGGCTTCACGTAAGTAGAGAAAAACTTATCTATATGAACAGAATTGGTAGAAATAACTAGAAAATAACCATACCATTCCTTAATTACAGGTTGGCGCGTTACTTAGAAGAGGTGAACAAGTAATAGATGAAGTACAAACTTTAGCTAAAGGCCCTTTAATGGTTGCAAAGAAGTACAATAGCTACACAATAAACGGTCTTAACTTTCACACAAAGTCCTATGACAACGGTAGGTCTAGCCAAAGCAGTGGAGTAGCTTTGGTTGTGCAAAACTCGAGCTATGCTAGAGATCTTGAAACCCAAACAACTAGAAGCAAGATATATTATGGCATTATTACTGAAATCATAGAGTTGGACTATCAACACAAAGGGAATATTGTGCTTTTCAAATGTGATTGGGTTGACAACTGAGTAAACTTTAAGCATTTGTTCAATACCGGTGAAAACTTGATGGATGAACCTTACATTTTATCATCACAAGCGAGTCAAGTTTATTATGTCCCAACTGTAAAAGACAAAGACTGATGGGCTGTGGTGAAGGCACCAACACGTGACTCCTATGATATGGCTGAAGTTGCAAATGAACATTCGGGGCATTGGAATGAACTTGTGCAACCATATGTTGATTTGAATATAGATGCAAATTTACCTGTTGTTGGTGATGGTACTTGCACTAGAAATGATATATCTGGTTCAATTGTTGGTAGAAATGTGAAGGGGAAGTAAGTGTTTCACTTTGCTTGTTGTACCCTCTTCGATCCCAAGTATAAAACAATTTTCTATTTTTCCTGTAATTCTAGGAACTTGCTGACATATGTTCTTTTGTATTTTAGAGGGGAAAATGTCAAAAAGAGGAAGAGATAGTGATACCCCACTCACTGAGTATGAGAATGAGAGGGGTGCATGCATTAGGGAGAACCACGCAAAGATGCGAGCTCTAAACCTAGCTAGACCCGATCCTAGCATCATGTGGTCTGAGAAGGAGTAAAGCCACCACCTTAAAGCCACGGCAAATAGTTTCAAAGGTATGTTAACTAACTCGTGTAGTATATTTTGTTGCTAAATTATTCAATTCATCCCTGCTAGAGTTATCTTGTGTGTCAATTCTAGCTCAAATACATAGATTCTTTATTTTATTGTAGACAACACAACCTGACCTAGGAATTGGACGTGATAGTCTGCGGTCTAGAGCAACAAGCATTGGGACACCAGATGATGATTTGCTTGATGGACAGATTGAAAAATTCAACGATCATCTCGAAGAAATCAATGAAGGTATGCTTCAGTGCCATCATAAGTTATACTCACTACATTCATTCTTAAGCTATTTTGATCTTTTTGATCAACCTGTTCAAATAACAATGTGCATATTTCAGATCCTAAAGAAGGAGAAGCGGAGAAACGGGAAGGGAGGAAATTTACTAGAAAGGAGAGCATATGGTCAAGAGCAAATGAAAATCTGCCTTTGATTAAGTTGGAATTCAACGAATTAGATCAGCCAATTGGTAAAGATGCAAAAGAATTTCCTGCTGTTGTCTCAACACTTATTAGAACTAAGCAATTCCCTCTTGACAAAGAAGATTGGAGAGACATTAGTATGGACAAGAAGGATGAACTAATTGATGACCTAGCGGTACTTTTGTTAATTTAACATCCATATTAGCATGTTATCATTAGATGAATTCCTGTTTTTAGGCCTAAATGTTATCTTTGCTGACTTAGTGCCTCTATGAGATGGATGAATGGCTAGTAAAATATGCATATGCCACTGCTGCGAAGAAATGGAAGGATTTCAAAGCTGATTTGAAGAAAGCCAAATTTGATGAGACTTTGACTTATGAGGAACTTCTTACACGGCGTGATAAAAGAGTCGACCCGACACGCTGGGAGTGGCTTGTCAAACACTGGTTATCGCAAAAGGCAAAAGTAAATTCAGTACTTGTGTTTGCTTAGATCTCATTTCTTCAGTACTTGTGTTCGGTTGGATTTTATTTGTCACTTCCATTCTACAGGATCGTAGCACAAGAGGAAAACTAAATTGTTCTAAGGTGGTAACACCTCATACAACAGGAAGCAAGAGTTTTGCCCGTGTTGGACATGATTGGGTAAGTATATGCTCTATATTCTTTACTATTGTTCACTACCATATGGACATTATAGTATGCACCACGATACTTTAATGAATGCAGTACAAGGAGCTTGGATACAAGCTACGTAGAGACGAATTGTATATAAAAACCCATACTCATAAAAATGTAGTTCCTTTGGCAGAATATGAAGCTCAAATTGTAAGTGTGCCTAAATTTGCGCTTCCACACATCTGTTGGTTAATTAAGTGATAAATGTTATGCTTCTAAGAAACTTATTTTGTTTGTAGAATGCACTTAGAGATGCTGCCACAAGGCATCCAGAATTACTAGAAAAAGCCATAGAGAAAGGTGATCTGTTCTCTCATGTATTTGGACGTGAGCCAAGGGGATATGTTCGCGGAGTAGGTTTAGGACCAACTCCCTCTAGTTTGGGCATGGATGGGTTCCGCAAGTGTACATCAACGAAGGTACAAATGGCAGACCGTGGTCGCCGCAAAGCTGAGGAAGAAGTCCAATTGATAAAGGGGACTATGCAACAGCTAATAGAGGAGGTCCGAGATCTGAGGGAAGCTATAAATGTTGGTCAAGGACCTCAACGTAGAAGAGATGAGACACATGAACGTGTGTCCAATCCTACACCAGAACATGGATCCAATCCTACACCGAATGGATCCATTCCTACACTAGACCATAGTGACCATGAGTTCAACGAAGAGGTGACCAACAATCCTGATGTTGAAGTCATATGCACTCATCAATGTCTAATGGTGGATTTTCCTTTTGTTTATTAGAGCGTAGTGATGAATTAATTTCTGCACATGTAGAGAATGCCTTGGAGAGGGAGAACTTTGTTCCAGCCAAGAACGCACCAAGGGGTATGCGTTTGTTTTTTTATTTGTTGTTCATGCACATTTGTACCACTATAAAGCTATGATATTTCTAATAGCTAGTCAATATTCCTTTACCTTCTTTTACCCATTTATGACATGTATTTGTGCTCCCAGTGCGTATAACGACTAAAATGCATTTGTTGCATATTGTTTAATTTATGACATTATTGTGTTTGTGGTTTAACATTCACAAACCTGATATTTTTTGTGTTGAAGTATAACATTGTGTCATATTGTTGTAGGCTGGGAAAGAAGTGATTTTACTGTCCACAGAGAGGCCTCGTGATCAACCCGTGGCTAAGGGTACTATTCAAACAACTGATCCGGAAGCACGAGTGGGGGGTTCTCTTCTAGGGAGTGAATGTTATGAAGAATTTGTCAACACTGTTATGAGAAGTGATCACCTATTGCCTTGGCAATATGGGAAATTTATGACACTAGCACATTCTTTGGGACAATCTATTGCGTGGCCACACCTGAATGTATGAACTTGTCTATTTGTGTATTTTTTAAACTCTTTTGGGCAATGGTGAACACATGATGCATATGATAATTTTTTTTTCAGATTTTGATTGAAGAAAGGGCAGCAAAACAATCTGAGATTGAGCGGCTGCAGTGGGGTATGTACTATTTCTTATTTTAGATTTTGACTAAAGAAAAGAGCAGCAAAACTGAATTGTCTTTATTGCAAATGTGACTAAAAATTTATAGCTTTCTTTGTGATCTTGATTGCTGATCACTTGTGCTTCTCTGAATCATTAGCATTAGTAAACATGGTGTCTTTACATCTTATCTGTTGAGACATGTATAGCACATCTTAATAGAAGAATTGTGATCTTCAAATGTTGCGATCTTCAAATTGTGATCTTCAAATGTTGTGATCTCTTTTCTTGCCATATTATGCTTATCATGTGCAAAACTTTTTCTACGTGATCGCATCGCTGAAGGTCCTTCTTTTTATTGAAGTGTATGCGGGCTTGAGACTCAAGAAGATTCAAAACTATTTAATGGATGGTACCTTTTGCATGTATATCCATGGACAAGTGCAATGATTTGTGTGGCTGCGTTTTGGAATGGTAGTATTCAGTAGTTCAAATACATGACTACTTTTTGGAGCTAGTAATCTGTACCAAGATGGATAACATTGGTATGTGCCTTACATGCATGCCATATAGTTTGTTATTGCTAGTAGTTGAAGTAAAGGAGAACTGCTTATGTATGTTGCAACTAGTTATTGGATGCTAATTATATATGAAAACTCAAAATTATATCCCAATACTGTTATTTTCTAGATGGATGGTGTCTATTGATGCATGCATGGTAATATATATTGCCGATGGATTGCTATTTGGAAATATGAGTTTTCATTTATTTTGAAAAGCTATGTAATGGCGAACTTGTTTGTTGGCAAAGTATAATGGTAGCAAGTTGTATGTTGGCATGACATACTAAAATTATAAACTATATGTCGGCACACAAACAATCATTGGCACATGGTCTGTCGGCAAACAAACAATTATTGGCACATGGTTTGTCAGTAAAGTTCGTCATCAATGGCAAACTGCTGTCAGTAAAACTAACTAACAGTGGCAAATGATCTGTCGGTAAATCTTGTAATAGGTGGCAAATGATCTGTCAGGAAATTTTGTAATAGGTGGCAAATGGTGACGGTGACATGGCACCCGGGTATCATCAAGGAGGACGAATCCGGCCTCCCGGCCACGGGATGGGCCGGGCCGGCTACTCGGAGTCCGACTACAACACGGGGGCGCCTCACCGACGTGGAGTACAAGACAAGGACTAATACCTGTCCGGCTTACCCAGAATTGGTTGTAACCGAATAGGAAACATATCTGTTAACCCGATCCGGACTCTGTAACCCTACCCCGGCCGACTATATAAGGCCCGGTAGGGGACCTCCGATCGAAAAGAACATCTCATCTAGCTTAATCTCCATTGTTTCATAGCTCAAGCCCCTTCGAGATCGATTCTCTAGGGCTTGCGGCACGCGGGATACAGCAATACCAGCCACTAAACACAGGACGTAGGGTATTACCTCTCCGAGAGGGCCTGAACCTGTCTAAATCTTGTCTCCCGTGTGCACCCATCCAGATTTGCTGTGCTCACGCCGCCCCATAAGTAGTATTGCCGGAATAATACTCCGACAGTTGGCGCGCCAGGTAGGGGTGTGCGCCTAGATCCATCTGCACGAATCCGGATGGGCTTCGTCAACGTCAACAGCGTCTTCGTCCCGGGAAGCATCATGAGATTCGCTCTCGTAAACGCTGTCCCGGATCCCGGCCAGCTTTTTTCGATTTGGAAGGCTGAACTTCATTGCTGACAAGGTCGGCCAGCTTCACCTCTGCTACTCGGCGACACCCTGACCAGCAGAGGTCCCTGCAGCTCTTCAGCACGGGCTCTCCCTCGACCCAAAGATCCCTTCACCCTGCCTCGCATCGACCAAGTGGTCGATTCCACGGCCGGGTGCGAGATTTTATGCTTTCCCGATGCCTACTCGGGCTATCACCAGATCAAGATGAAGGAGGATGACGAGATCAAGACATCTTTCATCACTCCGTTTGGCGCCTTTTGCTACGTCTCCATGCCTTTCGGCCTCAAGAATGCATGCGCTACGTACCAACGGTGCATACAGCGCAGCCTTCAGTCGCAGATCGGTCGGAACGTACAAGCCTACGTCGACGATGTGGTGATCAAGTCCCAAAAGAGAGAAGACCTCCTGAGTGACTTGGGAGAGACCTTCTCCAACCTTCGAAGATTCAGCATGAAGCTCAACCCCGAGAAATGTGTCTTCGGGGTCCCTTCGGGCAAGCTACTCGGCTTCATCGTTTCCGAACGAGGAATCGAGGTCAACCCGGAGAAGATCGATGCCATCATCAAGATGGGTCCACCGAAGAACCTCAAAGACGTCCAGCGGCTAACCGGGTGCATGGCAGCTCTCAGCCGGTTCATCTCCCGACTCGGCGAGAAGGCCATGCCCCTCTACAAGCTCATGAAGAAGTCGGAGACCTTCACCTGGACCCCTGAGGCCCAGGACGCCCTTGACGGCTTGAAGAAGTTCTTGACTACCCCCCCGGTGCTCGCGTCTCCCATACCCAATGAACCACTGCTTCTCTATGTTGCAGCAACTACTCAGGTAGTCAGTACGGTCATAGTGGTGGAACGCTCCGAGCCCAGTCACATTCAGAAAGTCCAGCGCCCGGTCTACTTCATCAGTGAAGTCCTCTCCGAGTCCAAGGCGCGGTATCCTCAGATACAGAAGATCGCCTACGCGGTGTTCATAATGTCACGGAAGCTAGTCCACTACTTCCAGGGACACCCCATCACGGTGGTCAGCTCCTTCCCGATCACAGATGTCATCAACAACCGCGACGCCACGGGTCGGATCGCCAAGTGGGCAATGGAACTAATGGCTTTCAGCATAGTCTACGCCCCTCGCACGGCCATCAAGTCCCAGGCTCTCGCCGACTTCATGGCCGAGTGGACAGAAGTCCAGTCCCCGCCCTCCGTCATCGACCTCGAGCACTGGACACTCTACTTCGACGGCTCTCTGATGCTTCAGGGCGCGGGGGCTGGCGTTGTGCTCATCTCCCCCAAAGGCGAGCGCTTCAAGTACGTGTTGCAGCTCCACTTCCCGGCATCCAACAACGTCGCCGAGTACGAAGCTCTGCTCCACGGTCTTCGTCTCGCGGCTTCACTCGGGATCCGCCGCCTCCTCGCGCGCGGCGACTCGGAACTTGTCGTCCGGCAGGTCATGAAGGACTGGTCGTGCCGCGATCCCTCCATGGAAGCCTATTGCCAAGAAGTCCGCAAGCTAGAAGCGAAGTTCGACGGTCTCGAGATCACCCATGTCCTGCGCCGAGACAACGAAGTCGCGGATGCACTCGCCAAACTGGGGTCCAGTCGGGACATAGTTCCGACTGGAGTTTTCCTCCAGGAGTTGCATGCCCCTTCTATCAAGGCGGACACAGCACCCGAGCCCGAAGAACAGCAAGTCCCGGCGAGTGACGCCGCTCAGCAGCCTTCAGCCGAAGTCCTCACCGTCACTTCCGACTGGACCATGCCCTTCCTCGACTACCTCCTGCGGGACACCCTCCCGTCGGATCGAACCGAGGCACGCCGCATCGCGTGACGGGCCAAGGCCTTCGTCGTCGTCGACGGCGAGCTCTACAAGAGGAGCACCTCCGGGATCCTCCAACGATGCATACCCCAAGAACAGGAAAAGCAACTCCTACATGATATCCACTCGGGAGTATGCGGACACCACGCGGCGCCCGGGGCACTAGTCGGGAAAGCCTTCCGACAAGGTTTCTACTGGCCGACTGCTGTGTCCGACGCAGAGCACATTGTCCGCACTTGTGAGGGATGCCAACACTTCGCCCGGCAGACACACTTGCCGGCTCAGGCTCTCTAGACCATCCCGATCACCTGGCCCTTCGCGGTCTGGGGTCTGGACATGGTCGGCCCTCTCAAGAAAGCTCCCGGGGGCTACACACACCTCTTCGTCGCAGTCGACAAGTTCACCAAATGGATCGAAGCCAAGCCGGTTGCCACGATAACTGCCGAAAAGGCCGTCGAATTCGTCCGGGACATCGTCTTTCATTTCGGCGTGCCCAACGGCATTATCACAGACAACGGCACCCAGTTCACCGGCCGAGCCTTTCTCGAGTTCTGCGATGGCTACAATATCAGCCTCGACTTCGTCGCCGTGGCACATCCACGCACCAACGGGCAAGTCGAGCGGTCCAACGGCTTGATACTGCAAGGCCTCAAGCCCCGAATCTTCCAGCGACTGAACAAGTTCGCAGGCAGGTGGGCAGCCGAGTTGCCATCAGTACTCTGGAGCCTCCGGACCACGCCCAACCGGTCCACCGGTTACACACCCTTCTTCATGGTCTTCGGTGCCGAGGCAATCCTCCCGACCGACCTAGAGTATGGGCCCCCCCGCGTCCATGCATTCCGCGAGGCCGAGTCGGAGGAGGCCCGACAGGACGCTCTCGACCAGCTCGAGGAAGCCCGCGAGGTGGCTCTCTTTCGCTCTGCCAAGTACCAGCAATGCCTACGGCGGTACCACAGCAGACATGTACGCGGCCGCTCCTTCAATGTCGGCGATCTGGTTCTACGCCGAGTCCAATCAAGCAAGGATCAGCACAAGCTCTCGCCGCCATGGGAGGGTCCGTACATAGTCGCCGAGGTGCTACGCCCGGGGGCTTACCGACTGAAGGACGGCGACGGCAACATCCTCACCAACGCATGGAACATTGAACAGCTACGTCGCTTCTATGTCTAAGTGTTTTATGAACTTGAATACATGAATAAAGAGTCTCCATTTTTCATCCAAAAGCAAGTCTTCCTTTCTCCCGACTAAGCCTGCTACGCCCGCCCGTAGCAGGCACTCAGCTCATACACGGCTCTGTCCGCGCGGAATGCTTAAGTACTGTGTATAAAGTCCAACGTTAACTCTTCGACTCCAATCGCCGGTTTTACGCCACACCCTTGCGCTACTCGGGACACACGCCACCGGCTAATCCCTACGCCAAGGAGGCTACAACGGATTGGCGAAGAGCACAAACGAATAAACTAACATACACAGGAACGCAAGTCTTTTCCCGAACAGAACAAAACCTTGTTAAAAAAGCAAGTACTTAATTCACTCGGCATCCCCGAGTCCTTTACAAAGTGTACTCGGCACCCCCGAGTACTTTACAAAATTTACTCGGTTAACCTGAGCAATTTACAGCTAATCCTATCTTCTATAGGCCAGACCGCTTCAGAAGGGTATCGGCAGTAGACTCGACGGACTGCACCAGCTCTGGAATGTCCTCATCGAGCAGAACCGTGGCATACCCTTCCCCGATCGCCTCCATGTCCAGCGACGGGTAGTGGGACCGCGTCACTGCCAAGACCAGGCTGGCCCCCGTCCGCGCGCCCTCCGCCTCGATGGACGCCACCCGCGCCTGCGGGCCGCGTCCTCTGCCGACTGCCGGTCAGCGGTGAGCTTGTCCCACTCGGACTTCCGCAGCTCCAGCCGCTCGATCACCGGCAGCCGGTCTTGGAGGAAGGCGGTCTTGTCTTGTGACCGCTTGTTCAGATCCTGCAAAAGGGAACGAGCACACATTGAAGTCACCCGGGACGATTGTTATAACCCTCCACTCGGTCCCAAGGACCCAGTAGAGGCTCGGGGGCTACACCCTCTGGGTGCACTGTTCGTGCACCCAGAGTCAGAATACAAGCAAAACGACAAACTACACCCTCCGCCCGACTACACCTAGTCGACCGCAGGCTCGGGGGCTACACCCTCTGGGTGCACTGTTCGTGCACCTAGAGTGAAGACTACAAAGAAAAAACAAAGGGCCCTCCGCCCGACTAACCTAGTCGGGCAGGGGCCCGGGGGCTACCCCCTACAGAGATACTCCTACAAGGGGAGACAGTCGGCTTACCTCCATTAAAGGACGCAGCCTGCCGTTCAGCAGGTTGGCGCCCTCCTTCGCCGCCTTCAGCAGGGCTGGGAGGATGTCGCCAATCTGGGCCGCGGCCTCCGCGGCTGCCTGCCACACCTTCTCCTCCTCGACGTCGTCGACCTTGACAGTCGGCGACTCCGAGCTCCCCTCCCCGATCCGGAGTGGCCGGCACACCAGCTCCGAGCACGGCTTTGTGGGCAGAGCCGCGCTGAATTCCAGCATCGGCGAGGGCACGCCAGGCTCGCCCTCCGCCATCTCCGTGTCCCGGCTGACGCCCGCAGACCCCACCAGCACCAAAGCCCCCGGGGAGGTTTCCTCCTGGGGGGCGACTGGCGAAGTGGGCCGCGCGCCGGGCTGCTCGGAGGAAGGTGGAGGAGTTCTTGCAGGCGGAGGCGACGGCGACCGACAGACCGGAGAGGTCGCAGCAGCCGGAGGAGACGGGGCCCGGGCGTCCGACGCCGGGAGATCCGCGCTCTGGCTCGACGCCGGGCCACTCAGGGGCGCTTTCGAGAGGTCCCCCACCTTCCGAGTCCTACAGAAGCGCATTCAACCATCTCAGCATGCACAGAATTAAAAGACCAGAAGACTACCGCCAGGGCCACTTACTTGGAGGATCGGGGAACTTGGAGCCGCCTCTTGGCCCCCGCGCCTTGCCCCCCGGGTGCAGCGGCAGTCGGGATCGCCGAAGCCCCCGGCCCACCTCGCGGCCCGAAGGCGGTGTCGGCATCTCTCTTCTCCCCCCGACCGGGGGGAGCATCGTCTTCGGCCACCCGAGAAGCTTCACTCGGGGCGGCAACCGGCGCTGTCGGATCAGCGTCGGCGGCGGAGCCCTCCTGCTCCGTCACAGCAGCTCCCGTGGCGGCCGGTGCCACGGGACCCTCACCAGCGGCGGAGCCCTCCTGCTCCGCCGAAGTAGGTTCCGTGGCAGCCGGAGCCACGGGATCGACGCCAAGGGCGGCGTCCTCCTCCCCCACCCGCGCGGCTCCCGCGGTGGCCGGCGCCACCGGGCTAGCGCCCGCAGCGAAGCCCTCCTGCGCCGGCGCAGGGGGCTCGGCGACAATCGGCGCCACCGGATCGGCGTCGGCGGCGACGTCCTCCTGCTCCACCGGCGTACTCCCCGACGGAGCTGTCGGGCTGGCAGGGGAAGCAGAGTCGTCCCGCACGGGCGAGGCGGCGCCCCTTATGATGACCGTTGGGCTCCCCTCCTGGGCGGTGCTTGCCGGCCGCCTCCGCCTCCTCATCAGGAAGGCACTGATGTCGTCTGAGTCTTCCTCGTCTTCCTCCTGGGTGGGCGAGCTCGGCGGAGGTGGACGGGGCGGAGCGACCGGCGGGACCCTCGAGGACCCGGCGCCTTTGGAAGAGCCGGCGGCCTTCGAAGACCCGGCGCCTTTGGAGGGTCCGGTGCCTTTGGAAGACCCGGCGCCCCTTGAAGAACGGGCACCGGAGGTGGAAGACCTGGTGCCCGCCGGAAGGCGAGCGCCGGAAGCAGAAGACCCGGCGCCTCCCGAGTGCTTGACGCCGGAAGGAGGAGCCCCGACTGCTCCTGACGGTGGCGCCCCGCCACTCAGGACGTCGGCGTATTGCGGCTGGTTCCAAACCTCGTCCTCCGGGAGGGGGGGCCTTGGAATGGAAGCCGAACAACACCTGCAGAAGCATAAGAGGAAACCCCGAGTAAGAATCGGTCGAGGAATGGCGAAGTCACCAGGGGGGATGGACTCGGGGACTTACGTCACTCGGGGGATTCGCTCGGCAGAAGGGCGCCGGCCGCTCGGGGAAGACCAGGCGTGTTCCCTTCTCCAAGAGCCTCTCGAGCCGGCTCTGGATCTCGCCCTCGGAGAGCTCCTCCGCGGACTCCCGAGTCGGGTCGCCCTCGCCGATGTACTCGTATATGGGATGCGCCCGCAATTTAGCCGGCTGCACCCTCCAGCGGACAAAGGTCGCGGCGACGATCGCTCCGGTGACCCCGGCCTCCATCGCCGCCGCGAGCTACGCCATCACCACCGAGACGCTGTCCTCCTCCCTCTCGAGTGGCGGGTCCGACCAGCTCGGCCTGATCACTGGCGGCTGACCCGAGAATGGAGGCAGTGACGGTGCCGGGTTGGCGCAGTAGAACCAGAAGGCGTGCCACCCCTTGTTGGATGTCTGCATCGGCGGGGCCGGGTAGCTCTTCGCGGTTCCCGACCTCAGCTGAAACCCGGCGCCGCCCACCACGGCCGGGTGATCCCTGCTCGGCTGCGGCTTCACCATGGAAAGGTGCTTCCACAGGGCAAAGTGGGGCTGGATGCCGAGGAAGCACTCGCAGAGCGTGATGAAGCAGGAGACGTGGAGGATGCTGTTCAGGTTGAGGTTGTGGAGCTCCAATCCATAGTAGTAGAGCAGCCCCGCAAGAATGGGTGCGCTGGCATGGAGAACCCCCGTTCGAAGAAGAGCCCGGGGACCACCAGCTCGCCGGTGTTCGGGGTCGGAAGGGTCTCCCCCTCGGCGGGACGCCACTCGACCAACTCCTTCGGCGGCAGATGTCCGAGCTGCACCAGGGTCCTCAGCCGAAGATCCGTCGCCGTCGACTTCACCCACAGAGACATCGGGTCAGCGAGCGGCTCCTCCTTCTCACTCAGCAATCTCCAGGCCAGAGCGTCCTCCTCAACTTCCTTGGGGTCGGCTTCCCAATCCGGGGATTGCATCCGAGGTCGTAGAGGAGGCGGCTAGGGTTTTGGGTGGAGCTGGGCGCGCAAGTGGATTTGGGGAGGAAGGCGAAGCGTTCGGGCACAAGGAAGAAGAAGAATGCGATTGAATGCGTGGGCCAGACCCGCGGCCTCTTTTGGAATATAAAGGGGCGGGCGGACGGTTCGGCTTCCCCACGTCGGCACGTGTCCGGATCTGCCGCGCCCCACTCCGCGCCTCTTCGGATTCCCCGCGCATCTCGCGGGCCACGTCGCGCTGATTCCGCGCGCACGACCCAGCGGCGCCGTGATTCGTGCGGCTCATTAAAGGAGATCCGACGGTTAGCTTTTCAAGCTGAACACCCGGCGGAATACGTCTCCGTTACACTGCAGTCAAAGGCGTATTTCACATAAATCGCTAGCCGGCTGCCGGAAGAAGTCGGCGCCGGGCGCTTTGGCTGTGAAGGGTATCAGAGGCTGGCCTCCAGCGAGGAACGCAGTCGACTGGTTACACCCGAGTGAGGGACAGTGATGGCGTGCCCTCCGTGGGCCACAAGTCGGACGCCGAGCAACTCGGAGCTACTGGATTCTTCACCCAGACCTGACGAGCACTTAAGTCTCGAAGGCCCTGGTAACTGGGATCCCCGGTTTCAGTGGAATGACCTGGTATAAGACTTCGGAACTCGGGAACCTATACGCCATGGCTGGTTTTTCTGGTTCGGACGAGGATTTCAGAGGCATTCCCTCAGGGGGACCCTAGCCGGCCTTAACCCGCTCGGGAAGGTCGGGTGCTACTCGGGAGTTCAGTCGGGATTTATGGCAAGCCCCATGCCGGGTTATCAGTCGGTCTCTGCCCCCAGGGGTGGACCGGATGCCACCAGAAGCTACCCGTTAGCAACTCAACTGCCTTAACATTCCTGCCTTACGGGTGAGTGTTATCTGGCTTTAATTGTCTTGTTTGCAGGAATTCCTTTAGCCCTTCACAATCTCCCAGTCAGCCGAAGTCAGTCGGGAAGATCACCCAGAGGCAAAGACCGGCCGCGGTGAGATCGTGAAGGACTCGGGGACTACTGACGGTGACATGGCACCCGGGTATCATCAAGGAGGACGAATCCGGCCTCCCGGCCACGGGATGGGCCGGGCCGGCTACTCGGAGTCCGACTACAACACGGGGGCGCCTCACCGACGTGGAGTACAAGACAAGGACTAATACCTGTCCGGCTTACCCGGAATTGGTTGTAACCGAATAGGAAACATATCTGTTAACCCGATCCGGACTCTGTAACCCTACCCCGGCCAACTATATAAGGCCCGGTAGGGGACCTCCGATCGAAAAGAACATCTCATCTAGCTTAATCTCCATTGTTTCATAGCTCAAGCCCCTTCGAGATCGATTCTCTAGGGCTTGCGGCACTCGGGATACAGCAATACCAGCCACCAAACACAGGACGTAGGGTATTACCTCTCCGAGAGGGCCTGAACCTGTCTAAATCTTGTCTCCCGTGTGCACCCATCCAGATTTGATTTGCTCACGCCGCCCCATAAGTAGTATTGCCGGAATAATACTCCGACAAATGGTTTGTCGGTAAATATTTTACTAGGTGGCAAATGGTATGTCGGTAAACATTTTGTCTGTCGGCAAAGACTTTTAAGGACAGCTGGATCCATGGCAGACGCTCGTGGCAGACCGTCTGTCGGCAAAAGTATGTCCTGACAGACAGTTTGCCATGGTAGATAGTATTTACCGACAGACTAAGTGCCATGTAAGGTGGGGCGTGGTGTAGTGCAAACCGAATTCCGCCCCGTCTGGAACGAGCCAATTCCCGTGCCTGATCCTGGTTGGTTGGTCACTTTCCCTAATTTCTTCTGATGCAGATTTTTCTTCCCTCCGTCTTCTTTCTTGACCTCTGTTCTTCATTTTTTATCGGAACGAGATGGTTAACCTTAATCCGGCCTCATTCATTATCCTTAGCATGTTTGCCCACCTGCGCGAAGCTTTTCTCGAAACACGCCCTTCTTTAGACCTTTTCAGATATTATCATTTTCTGGAGAGGACCGGGGGCCAAGTCGCAGGCGGTGCCCGAGTCCGGTTACGAGAAGGGAGGAAAACCTAGTATATTGATGTTGGCAAGATCAACCCTTTTCCGGGATGGGCAAAGGAATGGTGTTATTGCCGCCCACCGTCCGCCTTGGGTGTCAAGTGCTGGGGTTTCCCACCCGAGTTGATACCCGCGTGGTCCGACGAGACGGTGCTGGACTTTCGCCTAAGAAGTCTTGTCAAGGAGACAAGGGTTCTCAGGGCACGCAACCTGACATCCTTCGACGTTGCTTCTGACTTCTTCAGGTGTGGACTTTGTCCCTTGCAGTCGAGGGAGACGGGTGCCTGGGTGATCACCGGCGACCCGTACCATAGACACAGGAAGATGGGTATGGTTCGTAGATTCTCTAAGCTTCTAGAATCCATGTCACTCTGATCCCCTTTCTTTCTCTTTGAAAAGCTCTCTCGAAGGACGAAGTCTTCGAGAAGACGATGATTCTTTTCAAAGAGAGACCTCCTTCGGGGTGTCAGGACATCCCTCTGTCGTTGCCCCTTCGCCTCAACAAGAACAGGAAGAGGTTCTCGCAGTAATCTTTTCTGGTTTGAGATCTCTTTTGTTTCTTCCGAGTAGTGCTGATAACAGTACTACTTGGGCAATTGTCTTCAGCGCGAAGGGCGTGGGATCGCGGATCCCGAAGCGGGGCCTTCTACCGATCGTCGGGGACTGTCCAGCGTCGGGAGTCAACCAGATGGGGACGTAGAACGTGGCCCCGAGCCGATCGAGGAGCCCCTGCGCAATGGGTCGGAGGCTCATGTGCTTCCTCCGGAGCTAGTCGCGCGGGTTTCTCTGGTAAGCTTGTGAGCTTGTTTCATCTTTCGGCAACACTTCAGTCTCCTGATCGGGTATGCTGACCCAAAAAGGAGAAGATACACGGAACTCCTTCAGCAGGAGCCGTGACCCTCCCTACTCGGGGGCGGTGACTTTTCTGGCGTGGAGACCACGCGCGGTTCTGAAGAGAGTGAGGTAACCTCATACTATCCCTCTTCGTTGGCTTCTTTTCTGGTGACACTGATGCTGAGTTTTCACTCGTAGAGGAACGTCCCCGCCGGTCAAGGGATAACCGCCGTTGGCGGGTTCCCAATCCTTGTCGGTATCCGACCAGCCTGCCTCTTTGAAGAGGCATAAGCTCCTACCTAGTCGGAGTGCGACTAAGAAGATTGCTTCTCTTCCTTCAGTTGAAATCTCACCGAGTCCTTGTCAACCAGTTGAGGAGACTCCAACGGAGGATGACCCGTTCGCGCTCATCAAGCCTTTGATGGAGGTAACTTTTCCTATTCGTAAAGAACTCTTTCGTGACCCCCTTTTTCTTACCTTTGTACTCTCCCCGGCGTGCCCAGGACAGGTGGCAATCGCTCATGCTAAGATCCAAGAACTTCGGGGTCGATCTGCCTGACTTGCCGATGAACTTTCTCAAGAGAAGGCGAGGGCTGCTTCTCTTGAGAGCCAACTGTCATCGGTGACGGATCATCTCGAAATGGTGCTGAAGGCGGCTGGAGTGCCCTTCCGAGCTCTCGAGGGCTTCTCGGACCGGTTGGCGGAACTGATGGGAGCGGCCCAGGCTTTTGTTAGTTGTTCGACTGTCTCGGAAAGAAATGCTCCGGAGGCCTGACTGTGTAGCAAATTTTTGTAAAAAGTGTACTCCGGAGCTTTTGAGGTTTTATGATTGAACATGCCATGCTCATCCCTCACAGCCATCTAGCCCCTGACTGTGTACTCGAGGAATCCTCGAGTATTACACATAGAACTTCTGGAGTTGGTCAATGTTCCAGGAATTTGACAAGACTCTACCGTCGTCCATGGCTAATTTGAATGATCCTGGTCGAGTGACCTCGGCTATAGTATAAGGTCCTTCCCATTTTGGGGAAAGCTTGTTGCTGTTACTCTTGTTCTGAAAGAGTCATAGAATGAGGTCGCCAACTTGGAGAGAGTGTTGCCGGACGTGTCGTTTGTAGTAATGATGGAGGTCTTGCTGATACTTGGTGGCTCGGAGCAAGGCCTGGGTCCGTTTCTCTCAAGGAAATTGAGGTCGTCCTCTCATCGAGGGGTTTCTTCCTTGTCCGTATAGAGCTCTACCCGTGGCGATTTGAGTGAGATCTCACAGGGGAGCATGGCTTCGCCCCATAGACCAAGAAGAAAGGTGTTTCGCCCGTGGCCCGACTGGTGGTTGTCCAAAGTGCCCAGAGGACTGAGGGTAGTTCTCTTACCCATGCCTTTGCGTGCACGGAGAGGTGAGTGAAGACGCGAGTCTTCATGCCCTGAAGGAGGAGTCCGTTGGCGCATTCGACTTGCCCATTGCTCTGTGGGTGTGCGACCGAGGCGTAGCATATTTTAGTGCCGAGTCCGGTGCAGTATTATATGAATTCTATACTGGAAAACTGGGTGCCATTGTCGGTTATAATCCTGCTCGAGACGCCGAATGTGGTCACAACACTCTTCATGATGAACTGCTTGGCTGCCTCTGATGTGATTTGTGCGACTGGTTCGGCCTCGATTCACTTGGTGAATGTGTCGATTGTGACAAATAGGAACTTGTAACCCCCGGGTGAAACTGGAAAAGGTCCTAAGATGTCCAGACCCCACGTGGCGAAGGGCCATGACAAGGGAATTGTCTGTAGTGCTTGGGCGGGCTGGTGAATGCATCTGCGGTGAAATTGACACTGACGGCATCACTTCACTAGCTCGCTCGCGTCACGGAAGGCTGTCGGCCAATAGAATCCTTGTCTAAAGGCCTTTCCGACCAGGGTTCGGAAAGATGCATGTGCCCCGCACACCCCTCCATGGATCTCTTCGAGTAATTATGTACCCTGCTTCTGAGGTATACACCGCATGAGCACTCCGTGAGCCCCTCTTCGATAGAGGGCTCCGTCGACCAGAGAGTATATTCTGACGCATCGGGCAAGCTGCTCGGATAGTGTATCGTCCTCAGGCATAGTTCGATCTAGAAGTTACCTTCGGATGGGTTCTATCCATGAATCTTCGGGATCGAGAGGAGCGACAAGTCGGCCCGCCACTCCCCTTGGAGCGTCAATGCCTGGTGACGTCCTTGAATGGTGCTCCGTTCTGAGGGCGGCCATTCCTTCGTACGTGGACTCGTGAGAGGCTATGGACAGTGTCGAAATTCTTTCTACAAAGGTTCTGGTTGGGCATAGAGAATGTGAGGAGACAAAGCGGGCAAGACTATCGGCTCGGCAGTTGTCCTTCCTCGGGATGTACCGTACCTCGAGGCCAATGAATTTCTTCTCCAGCTTCCTCATCTCCGCGAGGTAAGCCGCCATGTTCTGGTCTGTGGTCTGATATTCCTTGGACACTTGCCTCGCCGCCCAGCTGTGAGTCCCCACTCACTAGTAGACGACAGATACCAAGTGCAGAGGCGACTCGGAGACCGGCGAGCAAACCCTCATACTCGGCCACGTTGTTCGTGGCCGGGAAGTCGATCTACAGTGCATACTGCAGGCATTCTCCAGTTGGAGAAGTTAAAATTATTCCCGCCCCGCACCTTCGATGATTAGAGAACCATCGAAGTATAGAGTCCAGACATCTTCTTTCGCTGCTGGTGATTCATCGGAGTAGTCGGGTGCCGACCATTCAGTGACGAAGTCGGCGAGTACCTGTGATTTGATGGCGGTATGACGTACGAAGTGGAGTTCAAACTCTCCTAGCTCAACGGCCCACTTGGCGATCCGACAAATCGCGTCGCGGTTGCGAAGAATCTCTCCCAGTGGGTAGGTGGTCGGGGACTATGATCATGTGAGCCTGAAAGTAATGTTGAAGTTTTCGAGATGTCGTAAGTACGGTGTATAGTAGTTTTTGGACTTGAGGGTAACATTCCTTGGGACCATGTAGGATCTCACTGACGTAGTAGACTGGCTGTTGAACCTTCTCGCGTTGTTCTGGGGTGCCACGTTACACCATTAATACTCTGCTGACTACAGATGGGCCAGCAGCGATGTAGAGGAATACGTTTTCTTCTGGGCTGGGTGCGACTAGTACGGGGGGTTGTTAAGTATTCTTTGAGGCTTTGGAATGCCTTTTTTGATTCTTCTGTCCACTCGAAGCCGTTGTGTTGTCGCAGGTGTTTGAAGAAAGGACTTCTTTGGTCTCCTAGTCGGGATATGAACCGGCTCATGGCTGCCAGGCAGCCTGTGAGTCTTTGGACGTCTCGGACTGATTTTGGTGACCTCGTTTGTAACATCCTCAATTTTACGGGCTTGAAATTTTTTTAAAAGAGAAGAGGATATGCAACTATGTAATAAACCTATATGTATTTTAGTTGGATTTTATTTCAAATTAATTCAAGGCTATGAATTAATTTGAGAGCAATAAGTGTTGTTTTTGATTTTCAGTGGATCATCATTGAAAATTTGCCCCAAAAGTATTTTTATTGAGTTCCTTATGCTCAAATTGATTTATTGGAATTTTCTGGGAATTTTCAGAAGCATTTTGGTATTTATAAAGGCCCTTTTGGATTTTCTGGATTTATTTGATTCAAAAATGCATTTTTTTCTTTTTTCTGAAGTTCTGGGCCGAAGCCCGCTTCCCTCCCCTACCGGGCCCCGCCTAGGCCTCGGCCCGCCCCCGCCAGCCTGCCGCTCGGGCCACCCGGCCGGTGCCGCCCCCTTCCCTCTTGGGCTGGCCTGCCCGGCCCAGCAGGCCGCCCCGCCCCTCCCTCCTGGGCCGGTCCGAAGGCCAGGCCGCCTCCTCCCGCTTGGGCCACGGCCTGCCAGGCCGCCTCCCCCTTGGGCCGCGCCTCCCCTTTGCTCCCTTTGGGCCATCGCCCCTCCCCCTTGGGCTGCGCCTGGGCCAGCAGCAGGCCGCGCGCCAGGCCAAGGCAGCAGGCCGCCCGGCTGCTGTGCCTAGCTGCACGCGCTCACGAGCGCGAGCCGCGCGAGTAACGCGCCGCCGGTGTTCTTTTTTTTTGGTTTAATCCGGCCGTTTCTCCGGTGATTAATCCCGGTAATCTCTCCCTTTAATTCGGCCATTTCTTCAGTGCATTTGCTGCCCTTTCCCCTCCCCTATTTTCCCTATATAAGGCCTCTCATTCCTGTGTTTCTCCCCTTTACCTCCTCCCTAAATTTTTTCTCTCCACCTATGTTTCTTCTTCAACTCTGGCGACCACTCCGACGAGGAATTCCGGCGACCACGATGCACCCCACACCGAGGCGCTGCTACTAGGAGCTTCCCCACGACATTGCGCATTTCCTACCGCAAGAAATCGCAAGCTTCTTCCACTACATCAACCGTACCGCGATTTCTTCCTCAACTCCGACGAACTCCTTCTCTCCTCCGTTTCTTCGCACTCGGTGAGTCCCTCTCCAATCCCTCTCCATGGTAGTCTCCCAACAACCCATGGAACAAATCCCCTCAACCAATTTCATACATTATTCATCCATCTTGATGCAGCAAGTTGTTTAATCCATCCCAAAACCCTACTGCTACCGTACCCTTTTGCACACCCCTCTGTCCAAATTTTGGATCCATCCAATCTATGTCCGATCCTTGATCTCAGTAGTAAAATGGAACCCTTAGAACCCCACGAGTCCAATGGTGCGATCAGATTTTTAATCCGACCGCTAGATTTTAAATTATATTCCAATTTAGATGAAATTCGACCAAATTTTGGGATAACTTGATGCTGAATGATTATTTTGAAGTTATTTTTTTCCTGTAGATTACTAGTATGCTAAGGAGTACTTGGGTAAATTTTCATAATTTTTTGACTTGTGTAGAATTTCGTAGAATTAAAATAAAAATTATTTTAATTATTAAAAATAGAAATGCCCTCTATTATTTATATCCAATTTTTTTTCCTAGGATCAGAGAACCTTAAAACTAATTTACCATGTGAACCAAAACATTTTTCCTGCAATGGTTTGAGCTATAGAAATCAGGATGTGCTCTAGGTTCATTTAAAATTGATATTTAAATGTTGTTTTTAGTGATAGTTCCTTTATAAATCTGTTTTAGCCTTTTAAAATTCATGTCTAGTACCCAATAAATCATGTTATATTATGTGAATGATGTCAAGTCATGAGAACCCTTTTTGGATAATTTATTAGTATTATATCATGTTTTTAGTGTAGTTTTCATGCTTAGAATAATAGTTTTAATTACTTAAAATATATTTCCAGAACACTTTTAAACATGAAATGTCTCAAGAAATTGGTATTATATCATGTTAACCCATTTGCATAATTTATTGATGTTAATTATTATTTTCTACATAATTGTTATACTAGAAATGCTAGCAATTGCCTTAATAAATTAATGTTCAGATTTAATATTATTATTAAATAATTTTTGGTACTGTTCTGGTACTTTTGATACACCCTAAGTAGATCCATGCTTAATTAGTTTATGCTAATGGTAGGAAATAGCTTTGTGATTAATTTCTAGTCTTTAAAATAATAGGAATGCATGTGTAGTTATGGTTATATGTTATAAATTTATTCTTTACTATTATTAACCATTATAAATATTTAGGATTCACCTAAATATTTATTTGTGGGTAATTGTGAATTGTTATACCTTTTTATCATGATTACTAGCATGTTAAGGTGTATGTTGTGTGTGTATATATAAGAATATCTATTCTAATACCCGGTAAGGAATATATGCTATATGTTATTTCTATATATATTATATGTATATATGGTTATGACCAATCCTAGAAGACCCATCGCGCCATCGTTCCATTCCACCCGTATCTTATCTTCGTCGTGCTTCTCTCTCGTGTTGCTTTTCGGAATGCTTTATTGGAGTCCGTATTTATTTGCTTTGTTCGTTGCCTTGCGACGATAGGGATTGAAGAGACCGACCCGGTGACCGAAGCAGCTGAAGAAGAAGAGTACTACCACGAAGGCATGCCCCTTTTCTTTATCATATTTGATCCTATATTTTTGAAGTCATTATGTTTTGTCATTTACAAACATGCATGCTGTTTTAATCCAGTAGCTAGCGTGTCGATTGACACACCTTTACCTTTTCCGCTTGTCGCCCTAATTACTTGATACCCTGAGTAGATTAATAGGTTTTATTCTGAATAGAGTAGAGAAATGCTTAGCTATGCCTAAATATATCTTTAGGTTGTATTGATTTGCCTCTAAGGAGGAATGAATTTTGGATCGATGATCCTCATTGAAACTTGTTGAGCTCGCTGAGCTAGGGCCGGATGCCCGATGATTCCCTCTCTCTCTATTCTTCCTATTCTACTCTGGGTGAAACTTACCATCTAAAAGGTGCAGGCGACAGCTGGATCATGTGATGAAGGAGCAATGGTCGTTCTTCGTGAGATGAAGAAGCCATTAGTCGTCCGTATCGAATAAGGCCGAAGTCATGAACCCGATAATTGTGAAAACAGTACAACCACGTGCTATGTGGGCACTGGCTTGGTCAAGTAGGTTAGTCAGCCTTTGGTGCCGATATTGCCGTACCGCAGAAGGGGTGGACGTAGCTACGAGGACCCTCGGCACAGATGAGGGGAACGGAGTGCGGGGATGTACTCTCTACTCCGGGTCAAACCCGGTGGGCATGTCACACCTTAGGGGGATCTAGCTAAAAGACCTCATCACAATCTCCTTGCCGGTACACCGATGGATGTGTACTATGCTGGCAACGGTTAGTGGCAACAAGACGAGATTGTGTCATGTGGGTAAAGTGTACAAACTCCGCAGAGTAATAAACTAATCGATTAGCTGTGTCCACGGTTATGGACAGTACATGACTCATTCTTGATAAAAAGAACCTGTCCCTCTCCCCCTTGGTACTTCCCTCTATCCCTTTGCTGATGAAACCTATGGTCGAGCTAAGGCGGGAGTTCCTTGCTCGAATGTGTTGGTCGAGGACCACACGCTGGAAAATACCCCTGTTATTAAAAACTATTTTATATCAAAATGCTGCCTTCAAATCTACTATAGTAATTCAACAAAAAGTTTGCTTTACACAACTAAGCCATAAAGCCTTCCTTTGAAGCCTTGCATGTAGTAGTATGGTAGGACTATCTGCTGCCAGGTGGCTTGCTGAGTACGCGAAGTACTCATTTTGTATTTTTTTTGTGGTGGTGTGCAGAGGATTATGCTGAAGAAGGCACCGATGAAGACTTCTTCTATGATGATCCCGAAGAGTAGGTCGCGTGGCCTCCGTCAATTTGCTTGTGGCACGGATGGAGCCGCTTCACTTTTTTTTCCCGCTGTTTCCTCTGATGTAATAATGTCGTTAAGACATGAAACTTTGTAAGCCATGAGGCATATCATACTCAAATTAAGTTTTTTAACTTTGAATGCATGCAATGTTATTTATTTCTCCTGTGTACCGTCAGTGTGATCCTGGACTGACGAGGATGTATACAGAGGGGTCTAGTAGTTGAAACTAGACTCCCACATCATTTCTGCGCACTACTGCAGATAGACCCTCTCCTGAACCCTCTCCACTGACGGGCATAAAAAGGTCCGTCGCTGGAGGGGAACTCCACCGACGGACGGCAAGTAGCCCGTCAGCGGAAATCGCAGCAAAGCAGAAGGAAAGGAGCACCACTGACGGGCCCCAAAACGGCCCGTCAGTGGAAGTGAACAGGAGGAGGGATAGATGACGGGTCATTTCCACTGACGGGCACCTTTTAAGAGCCCGTCAGTAGAGATGACAACTCCACTGACGGTCACCGACTCGGCCCGTCAGTGAAAGGGTGAACATATGACGTGTTGTAGCACTGACGGGCCCTTATATGCTGCCCGTCAGTGGAGATATTATTTCACTGACGGTATACTTTCGCGTCCGTCAGCGGTATTTGGTGCGTACATCACTGACGGGTACCTTTTAAGGGCCCGTCAGTGGTGCTCCTCCCTATAAAAACAGTGCACGGCCTCACTGCTGGCCAGTGCTCGCGCGCCAACCGGCCAGCAGCGAGCTCCGCCGTCCCCCCAGCTGCTGCCGCCGCCGCCGCCGCCCCCCTTCCCCCCCCAACCCACAACCACTTCTCCCCTCTCCCCAATCCTCATCCCTAAGCTCTAGAGGATCTAGATCTTTTTCTCCTCCTCTCACTCTCTCCCTCCTCCTCATCCTCTCACTCTCACTCTCTCATCCTCTCACTCTCTCCCTCCTCCTCATCCTCTCACATCCTCACTCTCTCCCTCCTCCTCATCCTCTCACTCTCTCCCTCCTCCTCTCACTCTCTCCCTCCCTCCTCCTCATCCATATTAATTCTTCACCCATTTCTAGCTCTCTCTCATTCTCTCCCTCCTCCTCTCACTCCCACTCTCTCCATTATCATTTATCAACGAAAAGATCGCTAGCGCTCGGTAATAATGCTCGCTAGTGTTCTTTTCATTTCGTATATGTATTTGATGTGATTTTCGGTTATCGAACTGATTAGTTTCGTGTCGTAGGTGTTGATCGATGGATCGCAGTTGGATGTACGACAACCGGGCGACAGAGAGTTGGGCTATGGCTTTGAACGAGTTTCTTGATGTCGCCGAACGAGATATGAGGACAAAAGGTGGCACGAAGATTTGCTGTCCATGTCGTGATTGCAAAAATTTGGTAATGTTCGATACGAGAGGGAGGGTGACGGTACACCTGGCGCTTAAGAGTTTCATGTCAGGCTATACACGTTGGACATGTCACGGTGAGGAGGAGGAAGATCAGGTGTTACAGCAAGATGCTGAACACGGAGATGACGAAGAAGACGAGGGGAGTATCGAACCTGACGCCGAAGGAGAAACGGGAAACAATTTGGCCGATATGGTGCAGGACGTTCACATGGTGGAGCAGGTGGTGATAGATCCCGAGGATGAAAGAGAGGCTGCTAAGTTCACGAGACTAGTTGAAGACTCACAAACCCCGTTGTATACCAGTTTCGATCCAGAGCACACGCGTCTGTCGGTCACGCTGGAACTTCTAAGGATCAAGGCAGCCCATAATTGTCCGGACGAAGGCTTCGGCGAGACACTGGCTTATCTTGCAAAAGTTTTTCCCAAAAACAACTTGTTGCCTACTAGCACCGATGAAGCCAAGAAGGTTGTCTGCCCTCTTGGATTGGACGTGCAGAGGTTCCACGCGTGCCCGAATGACTGCTTCATTTACCGCATGGAGCACGAGAAGCTGTACAAGTGTCCTACGTGCAACACATCCAGATTCAAGCGGGGTAGAAACCAAGCCGATGATGAGGACCCAGTGACGAGTGGCGCTCCCGCAAAGGTTGTTTGGTATCTTCCAGTCAGTGGTGAGTGGTTTACACTGACGGTCATCATGCCCGTCGGTGGAGATCACCCCTCCACTGACATTCCCAGGGTGACGGGCCCCCCGTCCGTCAGTAGAGGGGGTTATTGGCCCGTCAGTAGAAGCCCGTTCTGCAGTAGTGGCGATTGCTCAAATTTTGTCAGGATTTGCTTCGATTCCTCAGTGTGAGACCAAGAATCCAAGTAATTTCCTAGCATCCACTCTGAAGGTACATTTTTCTGGATTTAGTATTATCCTATTTTTTCGGAGGTTTGTAAAGGTTTCTTGTTGGTCCGAGATCAGGTATTCCTTCTTCTTTGTTTTTACGACCAGGTCATCGACGTAGGCTTCAATGTTCCGACCAATCTGGCTGTGGAGGGCAAGCTGCATTCCGCGCTGATATGTGGCACCTGCGTTCTTTAATCCGAAAGGCATCTTTGAGTAGCAGAATACCCCAAATGGAGTTATGAAGGAGGTTTTTTCCTCGTCTTCCCGACAGATGCTTATCTGGTGATAACCGGAGTAAGCGTCGAGGAGGCTCAGATAGTCACATCCTGACGTAGAATCTACTATCTGGTCTATCCTGGGTAGTGGGAAGGCGTCTTTAGGGTAGGATTTGTTAAGGTCTGTGAAGTCGACGCACATTCGCCACTTTCCGTTGGCTTTTCTTACCATGACGGGATTGGCGAGCCATTCTGGGTGTTCGACTTCTCGGATGAACCCGGCCTTCAAAAGCTTTTCGATTTCCAATTTAATGGCTTCTTTCCAATCGAGAGCGAACCGTCGGAGCTTTTGCTTAACTTGCACGGCGTTTGGGTGAATTGCTAGCCTGTGCTCAATAACCTTCCTGGGTATTCCAGGCATATCGGATGGTTGCCACATGAAAACATCCGAGTTGTCCCCAAGGAAGGTGACGAGCGAGAAATCCTGATCTGGATCAAGAGTTGAGCCGATTTTGACCACTTTGGAAGGTTCTGCTGGGTCCAAGGGAATAGTTTTTACCTCGCCGTGAGTTTTTACGGTGGTCTTGGCTTTGAAGAGGGTGTGCCCCTCACTCCCTTGAGACGTTTGAACATGGTCAAGGCTGCGCTTGTCGCAGAGTAGTGCTTCCCGGGAGGAGCTCTTTATCGTGAGGACTCCCTTTGGGCTAGGCATCTTTATGCACTGGTAAGCGTAGTGTGTTGCCGCCATAAATTTGACCAGAGTTGGGTGCCCCAAGATGGCATTGTATGTTGTTTTGAAGTTGACTACATCAAACATGACTTTTTCTGTTCGGAAGTTCTCTGGTGTGCCAAAGGTAACCGGGAGTGTTACTTGGCCGATCGGCGTGGCCGACGAGCCCGGGACGATACCGTGGAATGCCTGTGTCACCGTCTGGACTGACGATCATGGCACTTGCATGGCGTCGAGAGCGTTGGCGAATAGGATGCTGAGGGAGCTCCCTCCGTCTATTAGCACGCGGCCTACTCGGCAGTTGTTGATCGTTGGTTCAACGACAATCGGGTATCGTCCTAGTCGAGCACAATTCTCGGGGCAATCTGTTTGGTCGAATGTGATCGTGACCTCCGACCACTTGATCGCCCGAGGGACTCGTGGTACACTCGCGAGAACCTCTCGGGCAATCGCCTTGTATTGCCTCTTTGACTCATAGGAAGCCGAGCCCCCGAATATATTCTTGATTGCTCTGACATGCCCCTAGAATGGCTCAGGGTGAAGTCATCATCGTCGGAAGTCGTGTCCTGATTGTTATTTGCTACGTGTGGGTTCTCCTCATGAAACTTATCTCTTTCCTCCTTGAGGTACCTCTTGAAAATGCGGCACTGACAGAGATCATGCGAATTGGTCTGGTGGAAATCGCACCAGAGCTTGGATGGCTTGTCGGAGGAATTGGTCTGCTTATCCTTGGGGCGTGGTCGCCAGATACGTTTCTCGGGGAGGTTAGCCATAATCTCCTCGGCTTTAGCTCTCTTTTCCCTGCTCCTTCTAGAGGACTTCTTCTTGCGTTTTGTTCTCCTTGAATCGTCTCTGGTCCGGAGGGGAGAATTGGTCGTCCTGCCCTGTTGCTGCTTGATGTAGCGTAGGGTTTCCTCCGTACAGGCAGCCTTTTCAGCCAAGTCCATAAGCTGTGTCACAGTTTTCGGTGGATGCATGATCAGGTCGTGCGTGCACATCTCGTTTCTGCTGCCCCGAGTGAAGGCGCGGATGACGTCCGAGTCAGTTATCTTAGGTATAGTGTTTCGGACAGCACTAAACCTTTTAGTGAATTCTTGGAGAATCTCACCTGGTCGTTGGATGACTAGGAACAAGTCATCGACACAACCAGTGCGTGTGAAGGTACCTTGGAAGTTTCCGAGAAGCATGTCGCAGAGTTGTCCCTAGGAGCGGATCGTTCCTGGGGGTAGGTTCGTCAACCAAGTCCTGGCGGCTCCTCTGAGAGCGGTCGAGAGATAATTGGCCATAACCTTCTCGTCCCTGCCTGCAGCCTCAATCATTGTAGTATAGATCTACAGGAATTCTACATGATTCGTGGTGCCGTCGTACGACTCTAAGACCCCAGGCTTGAAACGAGATGGCCAGCGCACATGTCGAAGCTCTTGGGATAGCGCCTGGCATCCGTTGATAGTTCTCCGATAAGGCGCATTCTCGCCGCTGTTCGGGGTCGGTAATCGTCTCTGAACGTTGGCATGGTATCTGTGGTTCCTCCGAGAGGGTGATCGCTCTCGCTGGCGCCTTTGGAAATGGCGCTTGTTGAGCTGGTCGTGGAGATCGACGTGTGGCTCCCTCTGGGGAGATCTGTTCCTGGGATGTCGTCCTTCTCTGTCATATTCCTCAAGTTGACAAGGGGTTTTTCCTCGAGTAGAGCTACGTGTCACCGATTGGGTCCGAGAAGATTCGGCTTGGTGCTGGGCCTGTCGTAGGTCAGTCCCCAGCCGTTGCAGCCACTGCCTTCCCTCGGGTGTTGACAAATCCACCGCAGGTGGCTGTGACAGCAGATTGCGCACCTCGGCGAGCCTTCGAGCAGTTCGGGAGACGTACTCCCTCGTCCCTAGAGGGGTTCTGTCTACCGCCGTAGGCAAATTCCCGTTCCTGGGGGGAGTAGCCGTTGGGCTGCGACATTGCGAGCCCCCATGCTGATCTTGATCCTCGAACTCTTCGCGACCGTCATCGATCGCGAGAACTACTCGAGAGTATGGGTAAGATGGAGTGCAGTCCCACTCCATCGTGTCGTCCTCATTCGGCACGATGTGAGTGGGATCATGATCATCTGGATGATCAGAGGTTGTAGGTGACAGCCCGAAGATTGGGCTGGTCGCTCCTGCAGGGAGGTTGTCGGTTAACACCAACTTCCCCTTGAAGGCCCTAGTGCACTCGGTCCTGAAGCGATCTGCTTCTCACCAGGGGCGTATTCTCCAAAATTCACGCGATCTGTTACCGAATACGGATCTACAGGGCCAAAGTTGTCGTAGAGACCCTAGTCCGAGTAACCAGTACAGCGCATGGGGGCGATCGGATTCCCTGCCGGATCTGCTTCTTCCTTCTCGGGTTGGACCGGTAAGGGCTGTGCAGTCGGCATAATGGGCTGATTGCGACTAGTTGCGCGTCTTGCCGAATCTGATACTTCCTGGACGGCTTGAGCCGGAGAGGTCCCCACGGTCGGCGCCATCTGTCGACTATCAGTAAACCGCCGATCTTACGGTATTCGTGGAACTGTAATACTCGGGGGGTAGGGACCTCTAGCGCACAAGGCCAAGAGATCTGAGAGCAAATAAAAGCCCTTTTTATACAGGTTCGGGCCTCCCTCAAGATTACAACCATACGTCCTATTCATATATATTGATCAGAGAATAGTCTTACAAGGGATGTATATGTTAGTGGCTACCCTAGGCCTAATCGTAGAATAATCCGACTAGTCCCGCTGAGCTCGACTCCTTTGAGGTGGCAGGAATAGCTAGGGTTTCTGGATCTGGAAAGGCTTGTTGGATCTAACTCGACCTGTCCTCCCCTCTGGGATTGTTGATCCTTTTATAGGGGGTTCATCTAGTCGTACCGGTCATGGACTTTGACCTAGGTAAGATTCTGGCTTCCTTAAACATCGGGATCGCCTCTCTAGTTTAAAGGGTATATTCCCTCCTTATGAGGGGTTACCTTATCTTCCTGGGATCCTTACCGGGCACGTGGCACACTCCGGTAATCCAGGGAATCGTATACGAATATTTCCTAATATACGGAATACCGTACTATCCATCGTCAAGTTGAAATGAACAATGCAAGAAAGATACAAATTTTGCACCCATAACACAGTTGTTGAAACATCAAATAGCTTGCAGATAAAATACTATACTTTGGGGTGTGGCTGAAGAAGTTGATGACTCAACATCAGCGGAGATACAAGTGCCTCTACGCTACCTGTTGTTGTATTTGCGCGTGCACTGCAAACGACTTTCCTTCTGAACTGTAGACAAATCTAAGTATTGTTCCCTATCACACCTCCATGTAAAATAAGCTGCAATACCTTTCATGGCCTCTGCACTAACTGAGGAAATTTGGAATGGTGTTGATGCATCTAGAGTATCGGCTCTGCTCCATGCCATTCAAACTTGAATGGCCTATGGTTTTTAAATTTTATTATGTAAGGAAACCAATACAAACTAGCAAAAACCTAAAAATAAAACATCTGCAATCACAGGGACCTTCTTCTTTGATGACTATGAAGTCTTCGTGTTGTCGTCTTCAAGCTGTCAGTGAACCAGATGGAGGAGGAATAACATACGGTTGCATAGTTTATAAAGATGTATTTTACGGTACATTTTACACTTTCTTGGAGAGCGTAGTATTGAATCAGACCAACCACTGATTAGCATGGGTAATTTAGACTTTTGCCATTTGGATTTTTTCAGGGTAGTTTGATCTGGTGAATATTATCCCGGTTGAGAATTGGATCGCTAACTCCAGCCGCTTTTGATCCATCTTCTTCCTCCATTTGCACTCTACGCCTCATGATGAAGGACATCCTCCTACGGATACACCCACTCAAGTACTAGCACTACAAGGACCAATGACTAGAGCTCGTGCACAACATGTCAATTATCAGGTACTTTCGTTTCTTGGTAATTCAGATCTACACATGAATAATGCTGCCTAAATCTGACTATCTTTTACTGTTAAGCAACCAAGGCTCCAAACCTGATGATCAAGGACGGAGATAATGATTCAAGTGAGGATTTCTGGACATTCAAGCCACCATAATCGCTTGATGACAGAGGCCGAAGAGGGGACAAAGAAGATAATCAATCAATCTTTGGTCGCCATCAAAATCCAGACCATCAACCGGACAGTTCGGATTGCTACCAGAAGTCCCAGACCACAACCCGGTGGGTTCGGATGTTAGTCCGGATTGCTTCTAGAGAGCCAAACCTCAACTTGGACCTTAGCCCAGAGGGTTCGGATTTTCCCCGGACCCTCACTCGGACCTTAGCCCGGAGGGTCCGGATGACCCAGATTTAGTAGTTATAGTTTGTTTTGGCTAAGGATCTCATTTCCACCTATAAATACCCCCCTAGGTTCCCTGTATTATGTGGTATTTGTTTAGATTAGAGTTTTCTACTTGCAACTTTGCATCTATCGATTGTGTTCAACAACCAGTTGTCAAGACCGCTTTTTGGATCCCCATATTATCAATCTACCTTATCCATACCCGCAATTTCAGATTGCTTCTTCATATTTCTTGTTCTTCGATTGCTTGCAGAGACTTGAACCTCATGTTCAGGTTGACCGTGCTTCCCACATCGTTAGCTACCTACCGAAGTTGGTTTAGCGATTGCTAAGACGCATCATCGTCGCACGGTGTAGTCAAATTGTCGAAGTCGTCTCCACAAATCGATTCGTGTTCTCTTCGAAAGATCCCATACGCTTATCACCTCATCCCTCTCGACTTCATCTGCCTCTCGCCGTTGCTGCTAAAAAAAAATTCCACCATTAAATCCACGTAAATAATGGTTCATGTTGATCCGGGTACCGAAAAGAGATATAAAGAGTACTCTTTAGGAAAAATTCGTGAACGACGACGGACCGAAACTTAAGCATACAAGCTTATTAGTAAGGTACCCATGCATTGTAATGGGACAAAAGAAAGATATCTAAAGTCATTGATAAAAGGGTCGTTGTACTTTGTGAACATGCTTGTTAAAAGTGACACGTGTGTGCTTTTTCACAATAATCACCGACATTTTTTTCTCACTTCATTTCCTCTCTAGTGATCACCTAAGTTTCTTCCTTCCTCTCTCTTCATCATCTCCTTAGTTCTGACCCTGAGTTTGTCATTTCTTAACTCATCTATCATCCTGATCCAATCCCCATCGTTCTATCGTTATGTATATGCCTTCTCCAACTTTGGTAGATCTCCGCCACATTTTCCATCGCCTCTAGCTGTAATACTCTGGAATTAATTAAAAAAAAGGTTTGAGTTATTAAAAATCGAGGTTGACCAAAAATTGGGACGAAGGGATAAATTTGAATTTTTAAACCATGCATTGAATAGAAGATTAGAGACTGTGGTTGTGTTCATTTCATCAAATCCATCAAGATAGGCTATAAGTTTGTTCAAATCAGAGTCTCAACAAATTTTGGAGAGTTCGATCAATATAGGACCGTCATATTTCCTTATCTCCTGATCCAACTCAATTTTAGAAAAAAAACAATAAAACCCACCTCAACCCATGCTCTCTCTCCTCTCATCACCCCCTCCAAGCCACCGCTGCCCCTTTCTGCACCGTCACCGTCGTGCGCCACCGCTAGTAGAGCTGTAGCTATACATATGCCTCTTAGAGGAAAGAGAGAGCACAGGTTGGGGTGGATTTTTTTCGAAATTGAGTTGGATTTAGAGTTAGTTAGAGAAGAGAGTTTTGTGCAAGTTAGTTGAGAAAAACGGGGGACGTACCACCACCGTCACCATCACCACCAACTGCCTCACTGGAGGGGAGGCAGCTCGACAAGGGGCGGGGCGGCTTCTCCCTCCTTTCTTCTTCTTCTTCTTCTTCTTCTTCTTCTTCTTCTTCTTCCTCATGCTCCTCCTTCCCCTTCTTTCCTTCCCTTCTCTTCTCCTTCCCCCAACTGACCTCCTCTTCCTCCCTTTGGGTGGCGGCTAGGGCAGCCCAGCTAGGAGGGGAGGCTGGTGAGTCAAGAGGAGAGAGAGCACAGGTTAGAGTGAGTTTTAGTGTTTTTTTTAATTGAGTTGTGATGATGTAAAGTATAGTATCCCGTATACGAGGAGGTATCCGTATACGATTCCCTAGATTATTGGAATAAGAATACGTATCCGATAAGGATCCCCAGGAGATAAGGTAACCCCCCGTAAGGAGGAAGGACACCCCTTAAACTAGGAAGTCAATCCCAACGTTTAAGGAAACCAGAGTTCTACTCGGGCATTAGTCCATGTCTGGTACAACTCGGGGAGCCCCCTATCAAAGGATCAGCAATTACATAGGGGAGGACAAGTTCCACAGGTCTTAGAGGTCTTAGACGCCATATAACTCTTTCAAGTCCTAGGAAGCCTGAAGCCATCCAGAAGCCCTAGCGATTCCCACGAGAAGACCCGCCGCCTTGAAGGAGTCAAACCCCGCGGAACTAGTCGAAGTAACCTCCGATTAGGTCTAGGATAGCCACTAACATACACATCCCTTGTAAGATACTCTTTGATCAATATATACGAACATGACGTAGGGTTGTTATCCTGAGGGAGACCAGAACCTGTATAAAAAGGGTGTTTCCTTGTCGTCAGATCTCTTGGCCTTATGCCCTAGGGGTCCCTACTCAACAAGTATCTCTGTCTCACGACTACCGTAAGATCGGCGGTTTACCAATCATCGACAAGTTGTATTAGGAGTTCATTAGAGAAGAGATTAGAGAAGAGAGATTTGTGTGAGTTAGTTGAGAAAAACATGGGAGTTAGGAGTTAAATAGAGAAGACATTAGAGAAGAGAGATTTGTGTGAGTTAGTTGAGAAAAACAGGGGACATTAGGAGTTATTTAGGAAGAGAGATCTATGTGAGTTAGTTGAGAAAAACAGGGACATTAGGAGTCAGTTAGAGAAGATATTAGAGAAGAGGGATTTGTGTGAGTTAGTTCAGAAAAACAGGGGATGTAGCAACTAATGTGGTGATTGTTGGATGTAAGATCAACCTAGTCCCTGGAGGTGCACATATATTACAAAATATCACTATCTCAATCCTGACCATGGACAAGCGATCGGACGGTTTGCAGGAGAGAGACATACCATCACCGACACCACCAACTAGCATTACCTAAAAGTATAAAGTATCAGTGTTACACCCAAATTGTTTAGTGGTTTATGCTAAATTGTAAGGACAAAAAAGTGATAAAAATTTAAATTCAATCCACGACTCAAACACTAAAAAACACATTGTAATTCTAAAACGTTTAAGAATTTTTCCAAGTTCTTTGTATTACTGTATACCACCTTTTAAAAACCTTATCATGCATACATAGCCCCATTCTCATTTTTTTCATCTATTACCGGTGTGGAGGAGGCCATCGATGGAGTCGCAGCACGTGGTGAGGAGTATGGAGGCGAATTGGCTGGCAGTGCCGATGAGTAGCGCAGTGACGATGAACCTGTGGAACCGGTGGCTAATGACCTTGAATTGCTTGTGGATGTTAGGTGCTCCCTGGTCTCGTGCTCCATCCCGAACCTCCTCTCGTCCACCTCGATGAGTAGGGAGTTGGTGAAGTCCTCGAGCCTGAGCCCCTAGAGGTGGCAGATGAAGTGGAAGAGGATGCACGTTTACAAATCCTCGAGCCTGAGTCCCTCGGTTTGTTTATTAAAGATTTTTACAAATGTTTGTTTGTTTTAGTTGGATAATAAAGAATGATGATGCAATTTTGGGTAAATAACGTAAATTTTAAAGGTAGGATGGACGACGTACCATCACTATTAACTTAAATTTATAAGATAGTAATAAATAAAAGATAGATAATAAATTTAAGCTTGGCCCATTTAGGATCCAACTTCTGTCAAAACTAATTATGCAAATTCCTCTAAAATAACTAAGTAAGTTTCGCAATTAGGTAGGCTAAAAAAAGAGATGCTAATCTTCTTGCGATGCAAGCTGTCTCTCTCGCCTTGATGACCTCACCCCTCTGACCCCTAAACGAAGAAGCGAAGGGATCGGGAGATGGGGAAGACGACAGGTTCGTGCTCCAAGATTTCCGCATGTGCATGAGTGCTCGTTGATCTCGTGATTTTGCTTGCGGCTGTCGCTGCTAGCGGTTTCTTCCTCCGTTTCTTTTCTCCCAATTTGTTGCCGGTTCTTGCGTTGGTCCGAGAAGATTGGGATTCTTGGGAAGACGTGAGATAGGAATATAGCATCGGTCGATTCGGGTGATTTGGATGTGCCCATGTCACTCTTCTGCTTTAGTGCGTGCGCGCGTGTTTTGGGGGCGTGATGATCAATTTAGGGGGATTATTTTAGCCGATTCTTGCATCATATGGAGCATTAGTGCGATTAGGAGCTTTTGTTGGCGTACTGGAATCTGTTCGAATCTGTGAATCTGTGCTTCGCTTTCAGCATGGAGAGGATCTTGGGGTTTCGCGTAGAATTTGTTGTGCATTAGTTTCTTGTAATTTGCCCCCCTTTATTCCTTGGATAAGCATCTGCTTAGAATTTAGATATCTGCAGCGATTTATGGAGTGGTGGTGCAGGAACGATTGCCCTCCCCTGATTCTATAACAATTCAAGTTAATTTCGATATAGCAGCGTCCGCAGACCGCAGCCATGTGTTTTTCCGGCGAATGGCTGACGAATTTTAGTTCTAAACTTGGATTTGTCATCCAGTTGTGCTCAGTTGAAGTATGTGTATGGTATTCTGTAATTCTCTTTCGGCTCCCGACCAGACCGTCAAAAGCTTACGGTAGGATCACATACTGAACATCGTGCTAAGCGTTTCAACTTTTGGGATACTTGAATCATGCATTTGTGTTATGCAATGTTTAGCACCTACTAAATTTGCTGTGTTGATTGGTATGTCCTTGTGGATTGTTTCCATGTAGATGCCATGTGGTTAATGCAGTTTACTGTTGCTCGTAGTAAGATTGTGGATTTAATCGCATATAGTGGCTACTGCATTTTTGCACATGAAACTGATGCAATGACATGTGCGATATCCATTATGGGTAACTGGTCTAGAGACATTAAGCAGCCATGTTATGCAACCTTTGTCTTACGCCATTAATTTGTTCTTCTTGTTTGATACTCACCTATTCCTATAGATTTATGCTATTTCTGATTTTATGTTTTCTTGTATTCAACCGTTGGGGATTGTTTGTATCAGGAGGAAGAATGTTGTTCAGAAATAAATCTGTATGTCTTGTGCTGGAGCATGAACTGACACCGCTAGCAGAATTACCTTTCTGTTATGACTTATCTAATAATTAGCTAATTTTATTTATATGCCATATCCACTCTTTAACAGCATTATGCACAATGCTACTATAATTTCGTGTATGAATTGAGTTATTGTTGGGTTGGCAATGTCGCTAGCGTATAGTTTCAATCCCTGCATTAGTTTTTTGATACATTTAAATAATTTCTGTAAACATGAGTGACATTTGTGAGAATATGATTTACGAAGTGTCATTTTGGTAGTAGTTTCTAATTGTTGAGGAGGAAAGAGCAAACAACTCATTCATCCAGGTCCAGGATAGGAAAGGAGCATGCACAAATTGAAGGTTGTAGATTTTTCATCATACTTGTAAAGCATAAATTATTGAGAACTTGAGATGGTTGTGCTCTATGTACTGGAGGAGGCAGTTTTTGGATAATATGTGTTACATGTACAGCAGTTGCACACTCAGAATCGAGAGCTGGTACACTGTTCTCAGACTCAATTTCCTGTAGTCCTTAAGAACCTTTCATAAGTTCAATGGCTAATATTTGAAGTCAAATGTAAAGAAGGAAGTTTATGATATCGTTGAATTGCACTGTCAACAAAATATCGTTGATTTGCTCCTTAGCTGCATGTCTCTTTGTCATATTACTGTAAAAGCATTGAAGTCATGTAGCACAAGATCATATTGGTTCTGGCATCTGTCATTCTTTTGCTAATCTTATGCTTCATCAACTTAATTTAATGATTTATTTGTTGTTTGTACTTCGCAATATTATTCATTACGCTACCCTGATTTGTCACATTCTGTTGTGTCTTTTGTCAGTTTCTGGTTGACAGGACATGGAGGGTTCCAATGTGAGAGATCTGATAGATGAGGAGCTTGTCATGAAGACGAGTGAGGTTGCAGGCATTGGTTTAGCTGCTGGCAGTGTGTGGGGTGCGCTGGTCTCTATGCTGCACGATGGACCTCAGGTTGGCAGTAATGTCAAAGTATCCTTAGCTGGTCAGAACTGGCAAGGTGTGTGGGAATTATGCCGCAAGCTTTGCAGTTCTTGGAGCTACATATGTTGGCATCGAGCAGGCTCTTGAAAAGTACAGGATGAAGAAGGACTTCATTAATGGTGCTGTAGCTGGTTTTGCTGCTGGTGCAACTGTTATGGGTTTCAGAGGTAATAATCCAGTTGTTATGCCTGGCCTGAAATTTCTAACTCGGTCACATGAACATCCTTGTGAATTTTTTTTTCATGATCCAAATTATGGCTTGTCCATGCATACCGTATATCCAGACTCCAGAGTGATACTGTAAAATTTGATTTAATATTCTAACATTCTTATGGCGTAATATAGAACCAATACTAGTAAGAACAATTCCTTCCATATTATGCATCGATATTCATACTTTACAGCTGGTCATATTTGTGTGAACTGTTGTTGGTGTTATGTTACTGTTCATACTATTCATTTCTTGTCACATATTCCCACTATCTTCATTGGTGCTGTGATACCAAAGTATGGAAATTATATACCATTAGAAAATATACTGCTGCAAAGGTTATTTTAGAATCTTTTAGCACATCTATGCACAGTCTAGCTTATGCAATAGAAAGGAAGCATAATCACAAGGCATGTTTGATAGGAGTATTTTGCCTGGTTAGAAGTAGCAAACTTACATACGATGTAAACTCTACTTTGGAAAATTACAATATGAAACACTAGGCAATGCTTTATCGTTAGGTTTGACATAAACTTTGATGCCCCTTCCTACATTTTATATATCTTTTGGAAGAAGGTCCTTTCTCAACGTATGTTTCCTATTACTGTTCCATTCTGATGGCCTTATATGTGTGATCCCCCCTATTCATCCTCCTTCTTCGGTGTGTCAGTAGCTTATTCTAAGAATTATTTTGTTTTACTGTCAGTTTAACATTATTATCCTTGTATGCACAGCCCGGAGAATCCCAACAGCCATCCTGTCAGGGTCGGCGCTCACTTTGACTTCTGTACTGCTGGATGTGACTGGAATGAAAACTACTGAGGAAGCAGAGAAAGGCCATCACTAGTCCGGCTATTATTTAGAAGAGCCTGTATCTACAATTTCATTCAAAGTAGTTCTATTTTTCTATTCCAGACATGCAAGCAGTATCTGCAATACCAGAGGAGTTTCATTACAGTAATCTGTTCATAGTATGGTAGTAGGGGGATATACTATGTGGTGGTTGCTTCTGATCTAGGTACATGCTTGCAAAGTACTTTTGGCGTTTCATCTGTGTCTTAGAAATCGCTGAAGTTCACAATGTAAATGGAAGTCGTGGTTAAACTGTTCGGATATGATCTTGTTCCAAATTCTGACACATCAGCTGTGTGGAATGTACCTCTTCGCTTCTGTGGAAGTGGTGGATGTTTACTTTCATCAGTGTTGTTTGACGTGAGGTCTTGTGGATTTGTTGTTGGCATTTCCTCGTCTGTGAGCTACATTTCAGTTGTGCATCTTGGGGAGCTTAATGATATTTTCCTCTATTAAACTGGTTAATTCATGTGCCATCTTCTACATCCTGAAAGCTTGGAACCAGTTGAATGTGTTCCTGGGTGCTTATAAGTTCTGCATCAAAGGGATTCAAGACTTCGGAAACCATGCCATCTTTTCATCCATTGCACGTGGTTAAAGATAGCGTTGCTCTTCATGTTCATTTGCAAATTTTGGTTCACTCATCCACATACAAAATCCTGCTTGCAACTGCTAGACCTTCCTAGTTAAGTGTCCCTCCAGCACAAATGTCCAAAAATTCAGGAATCAGCATGAAACAAACAGGCACGGAAACTCCATATACCCATGGCCTCTTGGGCCCCAGCTTCCCCTCTCCATGGATCCGACGTGGCACGAGCCCATTGGACCCCCTGGATTTCCTCCCTCTCCTCCAGCAGCAAATCCATTCCCCCCGAAGAATCCATTGCTGTGCCTTCCAAAACCTTCCCAAAATCACAAAAAAAAGAAGAGAAAATCAAGAAACAAAAATGGCAGTTCTTGGTCTATCTACTGCCTTCTCTCCTCCCAGGTGAGCAAAGATTTTCCCTTCACTCTCGTTCTTCTCTGTCAATTACATCTTTGTTCCTGAGCAGCAATCCGTCTGTTTCAGAGGTTCTTGGATAGCTGTAAGGATCAGACAGAATGCAAGGAGCAGCAGCCTGTCCCTGAGGAGGAGAACGGGCGCCGTGGCCGTCCGTGCCGAGGTGAGATTCGTGGACGGGGACGAGGCGAAGCGGCTGGTTGCCGAGGAGGGGTACACGGTGCTCGACGTCAGGGACCGGAGGCAGTACGAGAGGGCGCACGTCAAGGCCTCTGCCCACGTCCCGCTCTTCATCGAGAACGAGGACAACGACATTGGTGCGTCCAGAGCAGAGCAGAGCTCACACTTAATTTCTTGCATTTTCTTGAGAGAAAATGTTTGCTTCTGATAGTGTGTTCTTTTTTTAATGTCAGGAACGATCATCAAGCGCCAGGCGCACAACAACTTCGCGGGCCTCTTCTACGGGCTGTCCTTCACCAAGCTCAACCAGGACTTCGCTAAGATGGTGAAGGATAAGTTCTCGCCGGAGGCCAAGCTGCTACTTGTCTGCCAGGAAGGGCTCAGGTAATTCAGCTATGAAGCTCCCAGTCTTCAGGATGTTCTCTTCTTTTTTCGATGAACCTCATTAAGATGGCAGGACGTTTCTGCAATTCACTAGGTAGAATAAAATTGACATTGCTTACGAAAAAATTGGCCAAAAAACTTTATAGAGCTCGGTTATTTAGGAAAAAACCGGGCGAAAACTTCGACAAGCTAAACTAGATCTAGAGCTCCACCAAACGAAATGGACATGTGCCAGTAAAGCCAGCCAGACACGACATAGACAAAGCACATCCCATACTGACGTTACCAGTCATATCATCGTCATCATCCATCGCACCCATAACACAACGGCTCCGATTTCACCGCAGCAGTGACACCGAGGGGCACCTTCCCACCCATCACATCGAGCCGTCATGACAATGTCCACCGATCTCACTGACATAGGAGAGAGAAGACAGGTCCGAAGGGAAGCGAACCTGCACCTCTCGGGCCCCGAGAGGGTGACAAACGCGCCCCATTTAGCATCGTCCACATGTCGGCCCCAATGGAGCGACGCCGAGGCGCCAGTGGAGGCGCTGCTGAGCAGCCGGGAGAGGTGCCGCTGAGGAAAGCGCCGCAAGCCGCAACCGTGCAGCTGCAGCACCCAAGAATGCCCGCCACCTTCGGTAGTGAGCCCCGTCACCGCCGGTGACGACTGGGCGGCGACAGTAGCAATTAGAGGCACAGAGAGGAGCTTTAGGGTTAGGGTTAGGGACTCCCCTAGTGGCGACACAAGAGGCTGAAGGGCAATGGACCATCATCAGGATGTTCAAAACCAAATGTGTTGTTATCTACTCTTCAAAACCATTACCACATGCAGCTCCTACAGTTTGTTTGGATAGTGTTAGAAGCTTATTTGCCCTTTTTGCACCTTCATTGTGAAGGTCCACAGCAGCTGCAGATACATTGGAGCGAGAAGGTTTCCAAAATCTGGCCTGCATTACCTCAGGTCTTCAGACATTGAAACCAGGTATCGACGCTCTAAAATCCTCCCTGCTATTTACAGAAGAATCTTTGTTCACGCAAAGTTCCTTTTAGTTGATTTGCTAGTCCATGGGCATTGAACCTTCCTTCATCCATGGTAGTTCATATTTTGATATTTGTATATTTTATGTCTCTATACTACGTTAAACTATACTCTCTATAATGAATTAATTCATATTTAGCTTGTACTAATATATTTTTATGCATGCTAGGCATTGAAAATAAATTAATAATTAAGTGATAGTTAAATCCATATCATATTGACCTGTTCTAGACACGGCGGCACTGTAGAACTTGATTTATTAAGGTGTGAAATACGGAGGTGCTACAATGAAGATGAAAATACAACATTTAAAATACGAACAAACACTAGCTAGATCTAGAGATGATATAGTCCACGAGAGACAAGGACATATTTTTCAGGTTTTTTTGCAATTCTGATTGCGGATAATAGATCGTCGTATTTCGCAGGCACTTTTGAGTCTGTCGGCAAAAGCGAGCTGCAGGATGCTGGGAAAGCCGGCCTTGTGACCATCCAGGGGAAGATCTCAATAGTTCTTGGGACTGTCTTGATAAGTAAGATAACTCACTGAACTGTGTCGTTTCAGAATGATAGGTGCATCATGCACCAGCTCATAATTATCTTATTCCTATGGGCGTTCATATATGCAGGCGCCTTGCTATTCATAACATTGTTCCCGGACCAGGCTGAAAAGCTCTTCGAGTTGGCTGGTATCAGTTTGTGATCAGAAATGATATTCCTCTTGCGAGCTCATATTTTCATTGTCAGGTATGGAGTTCTTCAATTTCTGAAGCTCTGTATGTTGCCTGTAATTTGTTGGGAGTTGTTCATGTTTTGAGCAAACTATCTTTTCATTAGAAAAATCTGAATTAGTAGGTTATTGCAAACTAATTTGGTATATTTTTTCCCATTTTGCTGCAGGTTAAGTGTATGGGTAGGTGAACTTGGTGAGATCTCTTCAGACTGAAAAGTTAGGCTCCATGTGTAGTATGTAGGGAATTTCTGAAAAATCCACATGTATTTCGGCTTGAATAAATTGTTTTTCTCCCATGCACCCTCTCCTGTTTCAATTGTGGTTCAGTCCACCAATTTTGTGTTGTTTTAAGGAAATGTCAGCTGTTCGATTCGTCAATTCTGAGTTATTTCAAGGAAATGTCAGGCGTGTGCAGATTAATGGTTCATGACTTCAATCAAAAGTTTTTATCCATCTTGTCATGCTTCTATTCAAAAGACCTTTTTTGGAATACAGAACACAAAAGCACAAAAACCGAAAATGGCAAAATACTCTCCCCAGTTAAAAAAAAATGTGACGTCTTTGATAACGTATAGACCGGTTTGGATACAAACCGGCTAGAGTTCATACTAGCTACGGATTGATTCCGTGTTGTACTAAGCATTGACTCCTAGTGTACATGTTGTAATACGAGTCTACCTCCCTGTTGTAACTTCTATATAAGCAATGCAAAGCTCAAGGGATCACGGACGGTGATCTTGACCAAACCAATCCAAGCTTACATGGTATAAGACGCTTAGGTTAGTAGCTTCCGTCAACCGTCGTAGCGACCAACACCCGCTACTCGCCGGCCTCGTTGTCTACTCCTTGTCGGCCTCGGCGCTTAGATGGGACCAAAGCCTGCTTTCCGCCAGCCTCGTCGCCTATCCGCATGGTATAAGTGGCGACTTGGTTGGCGACGCCGGGACCGCCGCAAGTCGCTGGTGCCCACGCCGGCGGCTGACTTTAGCTCCGGCGTATTCGGTGGTAAGCGAGGTTAGTTCTGCTGGCGCTCCTAGTGTTCGTAATGTTTTGCAGGTTTCAAATGGGGATGGATCACGGGCCGCTCCTACAACACCTTCGGAGCTCTACGCGTCGTTGCGCAGGGTTATCTGTGTTCGGAGGCTGTCGAGGCGGCGGCGCAGCTTGATCCGAAGTGGGCGTGCGATCACTATGCCTGGCACCTCTGGGCTGATGAGGCATCGCCGGGCGCTGCGGAGTCCTAGGAGCTCGAAGAGGGTTGGATCGGCATCAAACCTAAGAGGAAGAGCCGCTGTTCTGAAGCTGCTCACGGCGTGTTGGTCCTTCCGTGGATGGGTCCGCTCCCGCCTGAGCGAGTGTCTCCGCCTGTGACGCTGGCGGATGCGGTGGGGAGAGCTGCTCGTGACGGGTGTCTGGCGTGACCGGCGGCTCCGGCGGCGTCGGTTTCCGGTGCTGGACTCGGTTGCTACAGGGCCTCGGGGCGCCCAGCCCAACGTGCAGGCTACACCGTTTCTTCCTCATGGCAACACGGCTTCAATCCAACGGCAGCATGCACCGATCTCTGCAATCCAACGGCCCAAAAAACTTCTTGAATTATTTCGGGGTTATCGTCTAAGGGTTTTTGGCTCATTTGTCGCTTCTTCCTCTTGCACGTACGCTCAGGTGGCGGCGATGGCTTCAGGCGGTGCTAGTCGTGGTTGCGGCGACAGTTACAAGGGCTGGAACAGGCTGCCGGCACATCTTCGGTGCGACACCGCCGGTGGAGGTCCGGCTCACTCTGGTTGGGCCTTGCGTGGGTCAGACTCGAGCGGAGCCGGAGCCAACGGAGCTGCCCGCCACGGGGATGGCTGGCCTGTCCCTGAAGCATTGGCGGCAGGGCGTGCTCCCGGTGGTGGTAGGGGCCATGGAGACAGCATGGCCAGAGTCGTTGGTCCGGAGCTTGCCACCGGCGCCATCGATGTTGGCGTCGGTGTGGGAGCGGCTGCTACGGCTGGGCCGGGCTGGGTGCGGATCCTCGTTGTCGCCTGGTTGCTCGCTGTTTCCAAGCTGGTAACTACAGCTCAGCTGCTGCCCCTGCCGGGGTTTTGCTTGGTGGTCAGCAGCTGGGGGGCGACGGTTTGGCGAAGCGTGGGCAGCGTTTCACGGCTGGTGAGAAAAGAAAAGGCATGGCTGAACCCTTGGGATTTGCTTCGGAGGCCAAGAAATCGCGAGGTAAAAGTTTCTCTCGTTGTTATGCTATGGGTCACATTTTTGCCGAATATCCTGTTGTTCTTTTATGCCATATTTGTGAGAGTGCTAGTCATTTGGCAAAAGATTGTCCGTTGTTAAAAGCATCAAAACCAGGTGCCCAACATTGTGGTTATGGGTGTCAGTCGGGTGGGTTTTTTGTGATACCCTATCCAACGGAAGGCATGACTAGTAGTCCAAAATAACATGAAAATACAATGGACGTAATCCGTGTGCTAGACGGTCGTTTGACCAAATAGAATGTGGCAATGAAACTTGAACGTCTTATTCGAGTGGATTGGCAATGGGAGGTGTCTGAGTAAGGGAATGATTTTTTGGCTAAGTTCCATTCTCATATTGAGTTGATTCAGTTGAACCATATTTGGTGTTTTTCAAGTTAAACCTCAAGGTTGTGATGAAGCTAAAATTGCGGTGGAAGAATGGGTCTCAAAAATCGAAGCAAAATTTTATTTGCCTAAGGTGTGGGTGCGTATTTATGGGGGTCCCGTGTGAGATTAGGGATTTCATAAACCTTCATGCAGTGGGTTCGATCATTGGGAAAACGACTAAGGTCGACATGGTGACTACTCGCAAGGACGAGGTGGTTCGGTTGCCGGTACTTGTAATTGATCCGAAAGAAATTCCTAAAAACAAGGAAATTGTGGTTGGTTATGGAGTGTACACTATTTTTATTAATGTGATGAGACCAATAATATCCAGGGGTTGATGACTTTGCTGATGATGATCTCCTGGATGATGGTAATGCTGATTTTGACCGTGATGGTGATGCTCCTATGGAGGACAGGGATTCAAACAGACAAAACGATGGGGAAGAAAAGAATAGGTCAAATTTTGCTTCTGACCAAACTAGTGGGCACAGCAAGTCTTTTGTTGCAGGAACTCCTATGATGGTGTTCAAGTGCAGCCACCAGCTACTCAACTGCCGTCGGTTGTGGATGCCATAGTGGTGCCGACAGATTAGTTGGAGGCAACTTCCTTCTTGGCGTCGTCCCCCGTGGCAGCTCCTTCATTGGTCGCTGCGGGGGAAGTTGCGACAGGGGGAAGCCGGCCGGCTGCCTCTCCGCTCTCCCAGGGGGCCAAAGTATGGCATAATGCGCGTCTCAGTGCTCAGCCAGATGTTGACATGGACAGCGTGGCACGGGATCAGCTTCGAACGAAGATAAAAAAATCTTGAATCTGTGACAGGTACGCAAATTTCTAATGCCACATCTTTTCTTCAAGGACCTTGTCGGGGTTACGAGGCCCAGGGTCCCCTAAACCGCTGGCAAAGGCCCAACTTGACACCACGTCGTCCAAGACGTGGGAGTTAAGAGGAGATGCTCGGGAGCTCACCCCGAGCACTGTTCCCATTGGGCTGATCAAGGGGTGCCCCGAGTCGTCCTTTAAGAATGCTCCCCGAGCACCCAAGGCGACTTGGCCCCCGCTCGTGACGAACCAAGAAGAGGTGCTCGGGGGCTCACCCCGAGCACCCTAGGTGACTTGGCCCTCACTCGGGGCACCGAGTGCCCTGCCTGGTGGAGCGGCCTGGGGGCGTGCTCGGGGGCTCCCGATCCCGGGAACCTCGAGCACCCTTTGTGGGCCCTTCCTCAGTCCATGCATCCCGACAGGTGCAGTTAATGCCCGGCGGGCGCAGTTAATGCCCGTCTGACGGGCCTGTCTACTCCAAGTCCTTGCAGACCAGAGGCGGTGTCCTGACCGGTTCCCATCCCCCCAAGTGATAAGCCCTGTCAGCTATCAGTCTTGGAGGGGATGGAGAGGTCTGACACCTTTTTGACTTTGAGGGCACGCCGCCGCGCGCCCATACGCATGCCCTCTGCACCTGGTCCGTGGGACTCGAGTAGTTGCAGCATAGCCCGTGTCAGGAGACGTCCCAGGAAGTCTTCATCTCCTGACACCACCACATCATGATGACCTGATTTCCAACCGCGGCGTGACAGGTGCTTTCCCGCTACAGCGAATCTTCAACCACCGGCGTGGCTTGCCCACGCCCTATTCGTCAGTAACGAGCATTATTATAATGTATTTACCTTTCGGCCATTGTGGCGACCCCCGAATATATAAGGGGAGGACCGCGGCCATGCAAAGGAGGATCGACCTTTAGACAACACAACCATAGACATCCGAACCCTAGAAGAAGAAGAACAGGAGCATCTGCGCTGCTGGTTCATTATAATCACTCCACATATTCTCAAATACACAAAAAGCAGGACGTAGGGTTTTACACCTAGAAGGTGGCCTGAACCTGGGTAAATCATCGTGCAATCTCTAGTTTCCCATCCTACCAGACTCTAGCTCCAGCGTAGCTCCGTAGATCTGCGCCTCCCCAGCCGAATCCCAAAGAGGGTCCATCCGGACCACCGATACCGATGTTTGTACGTCGACATCTGGCGCGCCAGGTAGGGGAGGCCAAGTTCTCGAAACTACGCCGCTTATGGCAGGCCAGCAGTCATCTTCTCAGCGTGGGGGACGACTACAGCCATCCGCTTCAACACGTTCGGTGCCCTCTCGAGAGCATGGGCATCATGCCGCGCCCAGCGGCACCGCGGCGGTAGCGCTGCGTTGTCACTGTTGCGGCACCCGATGGGCGAAGGCGGATCGCATGCCGATGCAGCCTTCATCGAGCTCCCCCAGCCGGCTTGGCACCGGCTAGATTTCGACGAGCCGGGCGAAGTAGGTGCGCTGCATGCCGCGCAATTTCTCCTCCGGCACCCTCCTGTCTAGGCGGAAGGCATATCTCCTGTGGGCCCTTGGCTCCAGGAGGTAGCCAACCTGATCGACACCGCTCGCCGTCAGGCAGCGGCCAGGAGTTCCCATACCTCTTCGAGGCATGGCGACCCCCAAGATGGCCCCTCAGTGGCGCCTCCGTCATTACCGCCACGTCCTCGACGTGGCAAAGCAATGGAGCCCCACGGCGGGTCCCACCATTCGGTCGCCTCTCCTGTTCTAGGGGACGGCCCAGACCTTCGCCACCGCATCAACCAGTGGAGAGAAGGTCAAGATGCGCGCGTCACCATCGAGAGCCAACGGGATAAGCGATGTGAGGCAGGGGCTGTCGAGGGCCAGTCATCCTCCGGCCCCGCTGCCAGTCGTACATGCGTGCCGGTCGGGAGGGTCGGCACCCCTGCTTTACAGAGCGGGCTATCAGCCTTATACTCCTGACCTTCGTCACGTCAGCTGGCCGGAGAAATTCTGGCCTGACCTGCCGCAAAAGTACGATGGCTCTTTCCACCCGGAGGAGTTCCTCTAGATCTACGCCACCGCTGTGCAAGCGGCTGGAGGAGCCGAAAAGGTGATGGCCAACTGGTTCCCCATGGGCCTGAAGGGCTCTGCCTGTTCATGGCTCATGAACCTTCCCCCGAGCTCAATTCGCTCGTGGGAGGACCTTTGCCACCAGTTCGTGGCCAACTTCCAGGGCACTTTCGAGCGCCCGGCATGGAAAGCGATCTACATGCCATCAAACAGCAGCAAGGGGAGACGTTGCGGTACTTCATCCAGCATTTCAGCCAGGTAAGCAACACCATCCCCAAGATTTCCCCTCAAGCAGTTATCGTCGCCTTCAGGCAAGGTGTCCGCGACGAAAAGATGCTTGAGAAGTTGGGCACGCGCGACATCCAGTCCACCGCGGAACTGTTCGCGGTCGCGGACAAGTGCGCCAAGGCGGCTGAGGCTCGCGCGTGGCACAGTCCGCGCCCCGACCAGTCCAACGGTCGACGATGCAGGTTCCTCCCGTCCCTCCGGGGGGCGGGGGAAGAAGAACAAGAAGCGCAAGTCTGAGCCTGTCGCGGCAGTGGAAGTCAAAGCACGGAAGCCGCCGCGCGCCGGTCCAGGCGGCAGCGGCAAGAAGCCACCTAGGGCCCCCGAGCAGGGCTCTGTCAGGTGGTGCAAGATACACCAGACCAACCGGCATAGCCTTGCTGAGTGCCAAATGGTGAAGTTCCTCGCCGAAAGGAACAAGAAGGAGCGCGAGGAGCGCCGCGAAAGCGGCGGCGACAAGCGCGATGGGGAGGGACGAGAAGAAGGTCTCGGGTTCCAGGAGCCTGAGGCTGTGGCGTGCATCAACGGGGGCGCCTCTAAGCCCACTTCGTGCCGCCAGTTTAAGGTGATGGCTCGCGAAGTGTGCTCGGCGACCCCGAGCGCCGGATCAACCCGGCCACTGAAGTGGTCGGGGGTCCCGATCACCTTCGACCGCTCCGACCACCCCGAGAACACGTCGGGTGTAGGCTGCCTCCCGTTGGTGGTCTCCCCGATGGTGTGCAATATCAAGGTAACCCGCATGCTAATCGATGGGGGCGCAGGCCTTAACCTCCTGTCCCCCGAAGTCTTTAGCAAAATGCAGGTGCCACCCGGGCAGCTGAGACCAACGATGCCGATTCATGGCGTCACCCCAGGCCTCACCATGCCCCTGGGGCAGGTGTCCCTGATGGTCACCTTCGGGACCAGGGACAACTTTCGGACGGTGAGTGTCGTCTTTGACGTTGCTGAGTTCGACCTCCCGTACAACGGCATCCTCGGCCGCCCGGCCCTCGCCAAGTTCATGGTAGTGTCCCACTACGCCTACCTCACCATCAAGATGCCCGGGCCCAACGGCACGATCACTGTGCCGGCCGACCTCCAGGGCTCCGTCCTTTGCGCCAAGCAGCTGTTTTCGGCCGCCTTCGCCGCGGCCAAAGACGTCGGTGAGCGCCCCGAATCCTCGGGCCCGCCCCCAACTAAGCTCAAGATCGCCGCAGATGACTCCGTCCCCATCAAGGGGGTGGTACTGGGTGAAGATGTGTCCAGGACCGTCAAGATCGGCAGCCGCCTGGTCGCCAAATAGGAAAGCACGCTCATCGCCTTCCTCCGGGTGAATGCCGACGTGTTTGCTTGGCAACCGTCGGATATGCCTGGGGTCCCTAGGGAGGTGATCGAGCACCGCCTCGCCATATGTTCCGACGCGTGGCCCGTTCGGCAGAAGGTGCGCCGTCAAGCGCCAGAACGTCAGGAGTTCATCCGGTCGGAGGTTGACAAGCTCCTTGCCACCGGCTTCATCCATGAAGTCCTCCACCCGGATTGGCTCGCCAACCCCGTCGTCGTGCCAAAGGCCAAGGGCAAGCTGAGGATGTGCATGGATTACACCGATCTCAATAAGGCATGTCCAAAAGATCCTTTCCCTTTACCTCGCATTGATCAGATAGTCGATTCCACTGCTGGATGCGACCTTTTATGCTTTCTAGACGCATACTCCGGCTATCACCAGATTAGTATGTCGAAAAAACTTCATTTACAAACCCTGTGGGGACTTATTGCTATGTTCGCATGCCTTTCGGGTTGAAAAACGCTGGGCCTATGTACCAGCGTGCCATGCGCATTACTCTGCAATCTCAGATAGGTCGCAACATCGAGGCCTACATCGACGATCTCGTCGTCAAAATGAGAGATCAAGCAACGCTCCTCGAGGATCTAGCGGAGACTTTTGAAAGTCTCCGCAGTACTCGCATGAAGCTCAACCCTGAGAAGTGTGTCTTCAGGGTTCCTTTGGGAAAGCTCATCGGTTTCCTGGTCTCGAACCGGGGAATAGAGGCCAACCCCGAGAAGATCCGGGCCATCGACCAGATGCGCCCGCCGGCTCGTCTCAAGGACGTGCAGCGCCTAACGGGCTACATGGCAGCTTTGGGACGGTTCATCTCCAAGCTCGGGGAGCGGGGCCTCCCCCTGTTCAAGCTCCTCAAGAAGTTGGGCCACTTCGAGTGGACTCTGGATGCCGAGCAGGCCCTCCGGGATCTCAAGAAGTACCTCACCTCACCTCCGGTCTTGGTGGCACCGAGACCCGAGGAGGCCTTGCTCCTCTAAATCTCGGCTACTCCCCGAGTGGTGAGTGCGGTCCTCGTGTTCGAGCGAGTGGTCGGGTCCAAGCTCCCGACGACTCCCGCCCAGCCGGCGCCGGCGGGGACCGCAGGCACCGGGGGGCAGCGGCTCGGTGCGAGGCAGCGCCTCGCCGACGCAGCCGAGCCCAGGGGCTGCCAAGCCCGACGCGCCTAGTAAGAAAAGGAAGGAGCCGCCGTCGTCGACGGGGCCGGGATTCGAGATCCCGACCGCACGCTGGCGTTACAAAAAACCCTCGCCATCGTGAGACGCGAACTCCTCTTTTTCATTCTGTAGGGCCTAGCGACTCGGGAGTCACCCAGGAGTCTGCCGGCGGTGCCCGAGGGGCGCTTGGAGCCCGGAGGTGGGGAGCGGCTCCTCCTGGAGGGGGTCCGTGGCAGCCCAAGCATCGGAGTGGGCCGGGACTCCGCGGGTCGAATCGACGCGCCTCGGGGGCCCTTCCCCGAGGTGTTTGAAACGGCTCATGCCACGCTGGAGAAGATCCGGGCCACTGTTGTCTCGAAGAAGGCTGCACTGGAGGAGCGGGAAGCCATGCTGGAGGAGCGGCAGGCCACTCTCGTGGAAGCCAGAGAAGCCTTCCTCGCGCGGGTCAGGCTCACCAAGCGTGAACACGAAAGAACCACCCCTGGAGGAGATGCACGCGGAGGTCATCGACGAAGGTGATCAACTGACCCTGCGGGAGGAGCAGGTGGCCCTCCGCGAAGCCGAGGCCGCTACACGGGAGATCACCCTCGATCAGCGTGAGAAGGCGCTCGATGAAGGGGAGGCCTCTCTGGCACGGTGAACCCAGGAGCTGGAGAGAGACTTGGAGCGGCACGTCCAGGCTGCTCGCGAAGAGGTCTCTGACCAGCTCGAGGTGGCCAAGGCAGAGGCTTGGGAGCGAGTCCGCCGACTTGAAGAAGACAGAGACCGCCGCATCCGAGAGGTGGAATAGTGCCTCGAGGATAGCAGCGTCTCCAAGCAGAGATGCGCTCTGAAAAGAGCAGCACCACCGAGATGATGCGCGATATCTTCAGACGAGCACAGCGGGCGGTGGCAGCTGCCGGGCTCGGCCACATAAGGGGGGCGAGCAGGGCCTGGACTCCCTGGGTCACTTTGTCCTTCACTTCGGCACAATTGCTGAGCGGCTGGAGACGCTACCGGCGGCTGTGAAGGATGTGGCGGCTTGGGAGGGGCGCAAGCTGGCCGCCGCGGTGGCAGAGCACGTGCTCGCGTGCTACCGCAGCCGAGACCCGAACTTCTCCTTGGAGCCAGCCAGGCTCGGGGTCGCCGAGGAGGAGGAAGACGCCGCTCGTGCAGCCGTCCACGAAGTAGCCGAGGATATCACCCAGTACTTCACGCGGGAGGAGGGTGAAAGCGGCTCCGAACACGACGACAGCGGCGCGGACTAGCTTTCTCCCTTATATCTTTTTGTTTTCTTTGTTCAAGGCCAAAGGGCCTTTCTATAAAGAACTTTTCTGATGAAATGCTAAGTGTGGACTTGGCTCCACACGACTTTCTTTGAATTTTTGCTGAGTGTGGACTTGGCTCCACACAGCTTCCTTTGAATCTCTACTAAGTGTGGACTTGGCTCCACACCGCTTCCTTTTTTCTCTTTTTTTTTGATGCGTTCAGCTCTTGCCCGAGCAGGCCGACCCTTGGGGGGCGGCCCTGAGGACTCCAGCCCCCGAGAGCTGGATGCTTCGAACTTATTCTTGAGCAGGCCGCACCTCGGGACCCCGAGGACCCCATGTCCCCGAGAAGCAGACGCCGAGCGCGGACCGCCGTGCTGAAGTAATCTCCGGTGCTCGGGGCTGCGCGGCTCTGAGCCTTGACGCTCCTCGGGGCCCCGAGGACCCCCGGGTCCCCGAGAGGCGGATGACGAGTGCAGACTGCCGCACTGAGAGCGATCTCCAGTGCTCAGGGTTGTGCACCTTCAGGCCTTGACGCTCCTGCAAGTTCATCCGAGCACTCAGGCTCGAGACGGTTTAACAAGTAGCTTAGACATCAGCAGGCGTTTTATCGTAACAATTTTTTCCACTTAGTTTCAGCAGGTTTCTCTCTTGCGCGGCGAGGTTCTCGCACAGCACGGATCCCTTGCACCGCTAGCCCATCTATTGGGGAGCCCCAGAGCACATGTGTGAGCGCATAGGATACTCGAGCGGCTTTTGGCCAGGCTGGTGCCCAGGGTTCGGAAACCAAGCGAGGCACCCAGGGCTTTGGGCGACGACCCGGAATGCTCCCCGTGACTCACATTGTTACTCCAGAACATCTCCGCTTTACGAGCGAGTGGCGCGTGGGATTGTTGGCACGAGAAACTATTCGCGGAGATGGTAAAAGAAGCTTTAAAGCTGAGAAAACACGGCGAAAAAACTTAGCTCATGAGCAGTGTTGAATCCATGGATGCTTTTCGTCCGGGGATTTCACCATGGTGAGCCTGTAAACTCGTAGGCGATTATAGCAAGCTGCTGGCAAAAGATGCCACTGCTCTGAGTTTTTCCGACACCCTCCGCTGTCAGGACCCGAAGACTTTCGAGTCAGCCGACTGGTCACGGGTACGAGAGGTAGATTTATCCGAGTACTCTGAGGCTCGGTAGCGCTCGGGGCCATTTGACCAGTCCGAGCACCGATGGTCAGGGGCTTATTTGCCCTGACTCGGGGGTGCTCGGGGTACAAATGGTCGACCGAGTGCCGATGGCTCGCCAACAGAGACTAGATTACCCCGACTACTCGTACTGCGAACCAGTAGGGATCTACTTGCACAACGGGGACATGGGAGCCTGATACTCGTGAGAGTGATCTCTTTTGCGAGCAAGCGAGGGAATAGAAGAAATGACAAGTAATTGCGAATGCGAACATTGCTTATATTACCATTGTTGCTGCTATTAACATAGCTTTTGATCAAGAGAGCCCCCGAGGATGCGTGCGAGTGCGTGGGATACTCGGGCGGCTTTTTGCTGGACTGGTGCCCAGGGTTCAGAAACCAAGCGAGGTGACCAGGGCTTAGAGCTGACAACCCGGAGCACTCCCGAGACTCGCTTTGCTACTCGGGGATTTGACCCAATGCAAAAAAGAAAAACTTACCCGAGCTATTTATGGATAGAACTTGCGCAGATGCTCGATGTTCCACGCATTGGGCAGCGGCAGGCCGTCATCCGTGGTCAATCAAACGAAGCCCGGTCGGGAGACACCGGTCACTCGGTAGGGGCCCTCCCACATGGGGGAGAGTTTGTTCTTTCCTTCCCGCGATTGGATGCGGCGAAGTACTAGATCCCTGACCTCCAGCGACCGGGCCCGAACGCCTCAGGCTCTACTGATATCTTGCGGCTCGGAGAGCAGCTCTGCATCGGTGTTCTTCGAGGTAGTTGACGCCGTCGAGCCTTATCTGCTCCTGGTCGCCTTCCGAGTAGGCTCCAACCCGAGGCGAGCCGAAGGTGACCTCGGAGGGGAGAACTGCCTCTGCCCCGTATACGAGGAAGAAATGCGTCTCTCCGGTTGCCCTGCTGGGAGACATCCGGATTGACCAGAGGACGGCAAGGAGCTCGTCAATCCAACCAGCACCACACTTCTTGAGCCGATTGAAGGTTCGAGTCTTGAGTCCTTTGAGGACTTGAGCATTGGCGCGCTCAACTTGGCCATTGGCGCGAGGGTGAGCGACCGATGCGAAGCAGATTTTGACTCCGATGTCTTCGCAGTACTCCAGGAATGCGTTGCTGGTGAACTACATGCCGTTGTTGGTGATGATCCAATTGGGCACCCCGAAGCAGCTCACGATGCCTCGGATGAACTTGATCGCGGTGTGCTTGATGATCTTGACAACCGGATCTGCTTTTGTCCACTTGGTGAAATTATCGATGGCGACATATAGGTACTCGTAGCCCCTGACTGCTCAGGGGAACGGTCCAATAATATCCAGTCCCCAGACCACGAAGGGCCATGACAGAGGGATGGTTTGGAGGGCCTGAGCCGGTTGATGTGACTGCTTTGCGTGGTATTGACACACCTTGCAGTGCCGAACCAGCTCAATGGCGTCCTGGAGGGCTGTTGGCCAGTAGATGCCTTGCCGAAAGGCCTTCCCGATCAGCGTGCGGGACGATGCATGGCTACCACACTCGCCCTCGTGGATATCCGCGAGCAAGTCGCGGCCTTCTTCCCGGGAAATGCACTTCAGAAAGACGCCGTTGGTGCCACGGCTTGGCGTGCAATCCTTTCTGCTGTGGCATTATCTTTGGGATGGATCTTTTCTTTCAGGTATCCCTGGATCTTGGAGATCCAGGAAGGCTCCTGAGAACAGGTGGCGAGCACGGGGTGCCCGCCGGGCGGCAACAACCTGATGGGATTTCCCACTAAAGGCGCTGCCTGGGTAGCCTTGCCTAGGTGCGAGGTTCCCCCTTCGTCTTGGTCGGCGGCCTCGACGGACGGCCGGGAGAGCCTTTCTTCAAAGGTCCCAGCCGGGACGGGTTCCCGAGAGGATGCTAGTCGCGATAAGTAGTCGGTGGGTTCATTGTAGCGGCGCGGGACGTGTTGGAGTTCCAACCCGTCGAAACGCGGCTCCAATTTCCTGACTTCGCTCAGGTATGCTGCCATTTGTGGGTCGGAGCATTGGTACTCCTTGGATACCTGATTGATGACCAGCTGAGAGTCGCCTTTCACAAGCAGACGGCAGATTCCAAGGGACGCGGTGGCACGGAGCCCCGCGAGAAGTCCCTCATACTCGGCCATGTTGTTGGTGGCACGGAAGTGGAGCAGCACGATGTACTGGAGTACTTCACCTGTAGGGGAGGTGAGAACTACTCTAGCCCCCGCGCCCTTGAGCGTGAGGGATCCGTCCAATGTCCGGCTCCTTCATGTCCCGGATTCATGGACAACTCCTCCCCTTTGTCTTCAGGCACCGGCGTCCACTCGGCCACGAAGTCGGCCAAAGCTCTGCTTTTGATCGCCCGGTTGCTGACGAAGCAGAGGTTGAACTTGGCGAGCTCAATCGCCCACTCAACCACGCGGCCAGTGGCCTCTCGATTGTGTAGGATGCGCTCGAGGGGGTAGGCAGTAACCACCAAAACCTCATGCGCTTGGAAGTAGTGGCGTAGCTTTCTCGACGCAACCAGAATTGCGTAGAGCATCTTCTGGGCTTGCGGGTAACGCGTCTTGGAGTCGCGTAATACTTCACTGATGAAGTATACAGGACGCTACTGGACGCGGCCCTTGCTTGGGACCTCCCTGAGTACAGGACCTTGGGGGTTGAGATCGTTCCCGAGCACTCCCGGCTGCTCGGGTTCGCCCAGGAGCTCGGACCCGGACTCGACCCCAAGCACTCCTGACTGCTCGGGACTGCCCGGGAGCTCAGACCCGGGCTTTGCCTTGGACACACCATTTGTCGGGAGCTTTGCCCCGAGCAATCCCGACTGCTCGGGGTCTCTCGGGAGCTCGGACCCGAGCACTCCCGACTGTTGGGGGTCGCCCCGGAGCTGGGACCCGGGCTTTTCCTTGGATTTGCTGCTTATCGGGAGCTTGGACCCGAAAGCTTCCTTCCTCGCGGGAGTCGTCGGGAGCTCGAACCCGACCTCTCGCTCGACCACGAGGACCGTGCTCACCACTCGGGGAGTAGCCGAGATGTAGACCAGCAAAGGCTCCTCGGATCCCAGCGCCACCAAGACTGGAGGCGAGGTGAGATACTTCTTGAGATCCCGGAGGTCCTGCTCGGTCTCCGGAGTCCACTCGAAGCGGCCTAACTTCTTGAGGAGTTTGAACAGGGGGAGGCCTGCTCCCCGAGCTTGGAGATGAACCGTCCCAAGGTCGCCATGTAGCCTGTTAGGCGCTGCACGTCCTTGAGATGAGCCGGTAGGCGCATCTGGTCGATGGCCCAGATCTTCTCGGGGTTGGCCTCTATTCCCCGGTTCGAGACCAGAAAACTGGAGAGCTGCCCGAGGGAACCCCGAAGACACACTTCTCGGGGTTCAGCTTCATGCGAGTACTGCGGAGACTGTCGAAAGTCTCTGCCAGATCCTCGAGGAGCGTTGCTTGATCTCTCGTCTTCACAACGAGATCGTCGATGTAGGCCTCGATGTTGTGACCTATCTGAGATTGCAGAGTAATGTGCATGGTACGCTGATACGTCAGCCTAGCATTTTTCAACCCAAAAGGCATGCAAACATAACAATAAGTCCCCACAGGGGTTGTAGATGAAGTTTTTTCCACATCCTTTACCGACATACTAATCTGGTGATAGCCAGAGTATGCGTCTAGAAAGCACAAATGGTCGCATCCCGCAGTGGAATCGACTATCTGATCAATGCGAGGTAAAGGGAAAGGATCTTTTGGACATGCCTTGTTGAGGTCAGTGTAATCCACGCACATCCTCAGCTTACCATTGGCCTTTGGCACGACGACGGGGTTGGCGAGCCAATCCGGGTGGATTACTTCATGGATGAAGCCAGCGGCAAGGAGCTTGCTGACCTCCGCTCGGATGAACTCCTGACATTCTGGTGCTTGACGGCGCACCTTCTGCCGAACTGGCCGCGCGCCGGGACGCACGGCGAGGCGGTGCTCGATCACCTCCCTAGGGACCCCGGGCATATCTGACGGTTGCCAAGCAAACACGTCGGCATTCGCCCGGAGGAAGGCGATGAGCGCGCTTTCCTATTTGGCGGCCAGACGGCCGCCGATCTTGACGGTCTTGGATATGTCTTCACCTAGGACCACCTCTTTGATGGCGACGGAGTCGTCTGCAGCGATCTTGTGCTTGATCGGGGCTGGACCCAAGGACTCGGGGCGCTCACCGACGTCTTCGGCCGCAGCGAAGGCGGCCAAAAATAGCTGCTCGGCGCAGAGGACGGAGCCCTGGAGGTTGGCTGGCACTGTGATCGTGCCGTTGGGCCCGGGCATCTTGATGGTGAGGTAGGCATAGTGGGACGCTACCATGAACTTGGCGAGGGCCGGGCAGCCGAGGATGCCGTTGTACGGGTGGTCGAATTTGGTGATGTCGAAGACGATGCTCTCTGTCCAGAAGTTGACCTTAGTCCCGAACGTGACCATCAGGGACACCTGCCCGAGAGGCATGGTGAGGCCTGGGGTGACGCCGAGGAAAGGCATCGTGGGCCTCAGCTGCCCGTGTGGCACCTGCATTTGGCTAAACACCTTAGGGGATAGGAGGTTAAGTCCTGCGCCCCCGTCGATCAGCATGCGGGTTACCTTGATGTTGCACACTGTCGGGGAGACCACCAAAGGGAGGCGGCCTACACCCGACGTGTTCCCGGGGTGGTCGGAGCAGTCGAAGATGATCGAGGTCGCCGAGCACACTTCACACGCCATTAGCTTGAACTGACGTCATGAAGAGGGCGTGGAGGCGCCCCGTTGATGCACGCCATGGCTTCGGGTTCCTGGAACCCGAGATCACTTTCCTCGCCACCGCGCTTGTCGTAGCCGCTTTCACGGTGCTCCTCACGCTCCTTCTTGTTCCTCTCAGCGAGGAACTTCACCGTCCGGCACTCAGCAAGGCTGTGCCGGTTGGTCTCGTGTATCTCGCACCACCTACCTGAGCCCTGCTCGGGGGCCCTAGGTGGCTTCTTGCCGCTGCCGCCTAGACCGGCGCGTGGCAGCTTCCGCACTTTGACTTCCACTGCCGCGACGGGCTCGGACTTGCGCTTCTTGTTCTTGTTCTCCCGCCGCCCGGAGGGACGAGAGGACTCCGCACCATCGACCGACAACTGGTCGGGTCATGGACTGTGCCACGCGTGAGCCTCAGCTGCCTTGGTGCACTTGTCCGCGATCGTGAACAGCTCCACCGTGGACTGGACGTCACGCGTGCCTAGCTTCTCAAGCATCTTCTCGTCGCGGACACCCTGCCTGAAGGCGACGATAACTGCTTGAGGGGATATCTTGGGGATGGTGTTGTGAACCTGACTAAAGCGCTGGATGAAGTGCCGCAACATCTCCCCTTTATGCTATTTGACAGCATGGAGATCACTCTCCGTGCCAGGGCGCTCAAAAGTGCCCTGGAAGTTGGCCACGAACTGGTGGCAAAGGTCCTCCCACGAGCGGATCGAGCTCGGAGGGAGGTTCATGAGCCATGAATGGGTGGAGCCCTTCAAGGCCATGGGGGCCCATAGGATATATGCCTTCCACCTGGATGGGAGGATGTCAGAGAAGAAGCTGCGCTGCATGCAGCGCGCCTACCTCTCTCGGCTCGTCGAAGTCCAGCCGGGTCGGACCGGCTGGGGAAGCTCGGCGAGGGTTGGGCCGGCATGTCCTTCACCCTTGCGTGCTAGGTGCTGGGGCTGCGATGGGGCAGCCCCCGCTGCTGAGGTGCTGCCGAACACGGCGCCATGCTCCTGCATACGAGGGGGCGCAGAGCGTGCCGGAGGAGACAGCTATCGGTCTGCCATGACCGTCGTAGGCTTGGAAGCTTGGCCTCCCCTACCTTGCGCGCCAGATGTCGATGCACAAACACCGGTATTGGTGGTCCAGAGGGACCCCCTTTGGGATTCGGCCGGGGAGGCGCAAGAACAGAAACTACGTTGATCTTGAGTGGCTTGGATGCTAGAAAACACACGATGATTTACCCAGGTTCAAGCCACCTTCCAGGTGTAAAACCCTACGTCCTACTTTTTATGTATTTGAGAATATGTGGAGAGATTACAATGAACTAGCAGCACAGGTGCTCCAGTTCTTCTTCCTCTAGGGTTTGGATGTTTAGGGTTGTGTTGTCTAAAAGATCGATCCCACACACATGGCCGCGGTTCTCCCCTTATATATCCGGGGGTCACCACAGAGGCCGAAAGGTAAATACATTACAATAATGCTTGTTGCTGACGAATGGGGCGTGGGCATGCCACGCCGGTGGTTCGGATTCACTGTAGAGGAAAAGCACCTGTCACGCCTTGGTTGGAAACCGGATCATCATGATGTGCCCGTGTCAGGAGGTGAAGACTTCCTTGGACATCTCCTGACATGGGCCATGCTGCAACTACCCGGGCCCCATGGATCAGGTGCGGAGGGCATGCGTATGGGCGCGCGGCGGTGCGCCCTCAAGGTCAAAAAGGTGTCAGACCTCTCCATCCCCTCCAAGACTGATAGCTGATAGGGCTTATCACTTGGGGGATGGGAATCGGTCAGGACACCGCCTCTGGTCTGCAAGGACTTGGAGTAGACATGCCCGTCAGACGGGCATTGACTGCACTTGCCGGGCATTAACTGCACCTATCGGGCTGCGCGGACTGAGGAAGGGCCCACAAAGGGTGCTCGGGGTTCCTGGGGTCGGGAGCCCCCGAGCAAGCCCCTAGGCCGCTCCACCAGGCGGGGCACTTGGTGCCCCGAGCGAGGGCCAAGTCACCTAGTGAAAGTGCATCCACTCCCATGGAGCTTGGAAGGATGGCTATCTTGCCCCAGAGTTTGGTTTTGATGGTTATTGGCAATCCTCACCTGTGTCTAATGTTTTGCAATGAGTGTGAACAGGGATTAGATGGACAGGTGAAAGCTGAAGTGAGACAACTGTTGATGATGAGCCCTAAAAAGAGCAAGGAACTGGGAAGGTCAGAAGGACCAGCTGAGCTAGGTTCCTGAGGCACAGTTGCGAGGAAGCCGAGGCTGTGCTCGAGGGCAAGCGAGGTGATGGTTGCTTGATGGAGTTCAAGGGCCGTGAATGCAAGCTTGATAAGTCCTGGAGGAGCTAGGAAGCTGGTGGATCAGGACCAAGGGTTCTCTGTGCGTCTACAAGGGCAGTCGTCTTCGGTGAAGAAGCTTGGAACCAGTGCCAAGGGTCTAAGCGAGCTGGTCAGGGACTTTGGCGAGGTCATTGCTCTCTGGTCAGTTGTAGGCTTGTAGTGAGCCGGCCAGAGTTGTGCTCAGGTGCTGCCTGAGGCAACCGAGTCCACCTGAGTTTGGCATCTGAGGCTCAGGTGGGTAGCTCAGCCGTGGCTAGTAGGTTACCAGAGGTGCTCGTTAGCTGAGTCTCAGATAGGTTAGGTCTGGTGGCTCTTTGTCTGACGTGGCATGAGGGTAACGGCTAGCTGCCAGGGACCCTATAAATAGGGAACCTGGGGAGGTTTTCAACCTCGAACCTTTACCCAACCTTTGCCTCTAACCCGAAAGCAACCTGTTGAGAAAGAAAGAGCTCTAGGTCTCCAAGTGAGTGTTGCCTGCGTGCATCCATCGTGAGAGTGAGTTACTTAGTCCTTCAGGTGTAATCTTCGAGGTACTGGTTCCTCCAAGAGTGGGAGTGCTCTTGGAGTTGGTGAGCAAGCTAAGTCTTGTGTGGCTGCCACCAAGAGTCTGTGAGGGCGATTCGGGTCTGCCTGTCTTGCAGCAGCAAGATAAAAGGATTCCACACAAGAAAGGTACTCGAGGAAAGAGCACGTTTTGGTGCCGGCTGTGAAAACAGCTTCCTCAACGGAGACGTACTGCTTCGCAAGAAGTAGGAACTTCGGTAAAACAAATCATTGTGCGCTTTACTTTCTGTCTTGTGATCAGCTCTTACTTATTCTGATATCTATGTATACTTAGATCACTAGAGCACCTTTATTTGTTGCACACTAACTGAGTTTCCTCACCTGAGACTCAGTTAGCTCCTGCTAAAGCTAGTACCTTTCCTGTTCACATCATCTGATGCACTCACCTGACTCTCATACCTGAGACTCAGTTAGCTCTGAATATAACTTGCTCTACATCAGCTGAGTTTTCTATCTGAGTGTCTGGTGTTTATCTGATATATCTTGCTGAGTCTCAGTTACGTACATCAGTTGCATATATTTTCTCTAGGATTGACCTATCTCCAGAAGAGAAACCCATTAGGCATTTTAATTTCTAGAGCCGACCTATTCACCCCCCCTCTAGTCGACTCCTGAGATCCCTTTCAAGTGGTATCAGAGCCTCGTTGCTCATAATTGGCTTAACAGCCAGAGTCTAAAGGATGTCGAACTATGAGGGTAGAGTTCCGATGTTTGATGGTACTAATTATGCCTTTTGGAAGCGGAAGATGCAAATGCATCTTACTGCACTTGACCCAGATGTATGGAAGATTGTCACAACAGGTCTTGATGTGATTGATGAGAGCAATCCCACTGATCAAGAGAAGATCAGCATCAAGAACAATGCTAGAGCTGCCAATGCTATCTATATGGGACTGCAAGAGCATGACTTCAATCGTGTCTGCACCTTTGAGGAAGCCAGAGATATATGGTTCACACTTCAGGCCATCTATGAAGGTAGTGACACGTTGAAGAGGTCCAAGAAAGATGTGCTGGAGCATGAACTTGACAACTTCCATTACCAACCTGGAGAGGACATCAATTCCATCTTCACAAGACTTACCATGATCACTAACCAGCTGAAAGCCCTTGGGTCCAACAGAGTGGAAGATGGAGATGTGATCAAGAAGTTCCTCTTTGTGCTTCCCAAGCCTTATCACACTCTGCGTCTGATGATGAAAGAAAAGGATGGCTTTGACAGATTAAAGCCCACAGATGTCCTTGGTAGAATGCTCACTCATGAGATGGAGCTAAATCACTCCAAGAAGCATGCTATCACCTCTGGGAAGAACAAGGACATAGCCCTCAAGGCAGTGGCCACTCACAGGGACTCAAGTGATGAAGAAGAAGATCCAGATGAAGAGATGTCCACTGATGAGGAGAATGAGCTTGCCATGCTTACTCGGAACTTCAGAAAGTTCTATCGAAGGAAGAAGTTCTCAGGCTCAGCTGATAGATTCAAAGGGAAGAAGCAACTCAGTGACAAGAAGTGCTTTGAGTGTGGTGACTCAGGACATTTCAGTGCTGACTGTCCCAAAAAGAGCAAGAGACAAGAGGATGGCAAGTACAAGAAGAAGGAGATCATTGTCAAGAAGAAGTACAAAGAAGGGAAGCCTCCCATATTCAGAAAGAAGAAGACCTCTGCTGCCAGAGCTTATGTGGGACAAGCCTGGGTCTCAGATGACTCAGAGTCAGAGGAGGAGTCAGAGGAAGAAACTGAGCTTGCTGGGTTAGCCATCTGTGTCTCAGGTGGATCTCTCAGGAGTCCAACTGAGCCAGGAGAAGACTCAGTTGGGTCACTCAGCTGCGCACCCGAGTCAGACTCTCTCTTCGACAAGGATGCAGATCCTACATATGCTGAGACTCCAGCCCTATGCCTTATGGCTAAAGGCAGCAAGGTAATGACTGAGGATGACTTCCCTGATTATGCTCAACTAATGGATATTCTTGACAGGACAGAGAAGCTCCTTCGGAAAGAGAGAAAAGAAAACATCTCTCTTAGGGACAAACTAACTGACATGCAGGTGTCCCTTGATAATGCACAAGATGCTAAGGCAGATCTTGATGAGGAGGTTTACTTATTGCAGGAAGCTCAAAACAAACTTAAGCTATCACATGAGCTCCTAATCTCTGAGCATGATAAACTCAAAGAAACTCACTCATCTTGCACTGCTGTTACACCTGATGCAAATCCTCCTACTGTTATAGAAACCTGTTTAAACTGTGCATCTCGCATCAATGCTATTACTTCTAGTACAGTGTTTGTTGTAGATTCATCCAGTGAATCAAGCACTTCAACTGCTACTAACTTTGTTGATGCAGCAAAGTACAATGAGCTCAAGGAGGAGCATGAAGAGCTAAAAAGGCTCATGAGAATAGGCCTATGCAGTGCTAACATAGGCATGCAGAACTTTGCTAGGCTTCAGTCCACCTTAGTACTAAAGAATAATGGTACAAGGGGACTTGGTTTCACTCCTGCACTTATAAAGAACAAGTCTTCATATACTCCCTCTGCTACTAACAAGAAATACTTGCAGAATCACTTTGTTCCTCAGAAAGGGAAATATGATACTAACTCTCTTGCAGGAAACCATCGAAAGACAGATGGTTATGTGAAAATTCCCTCTAATCCAAGCTATGTGCTTAAGACAGGGAAAAAGGGCAAGCCTGAGGCAATATATGTTGGACCCTGGAGTAGGTACAAGAAGGTACCAAGCATTTGGGTACCAAAGTCAGTAGTCACCTGTGTCTCAGGTGACTCACTCGGTTGGGTACCGAAGTCAGGGAAAGCCACCTGTAACTCAGGTAGCTCACTCAGGTGCAATGCAAATTTGCTAACCCCTCCATCTGAGTTTGCAGGAGATAAGAATCTGAGAAAGATTCAGAGGTTCTCTAAGCTTTCTAAAGCCATAGCTGCTAAGAACCCTAATGTTAATCTTATTCCTGCTATTGATGCTTACAGTAAGAGACCTGCTAACTTGGGAACCAAAGCTATTTGGGTTCCTAAGTCTCGAAACTAATCGTGCAGGGCTCTGCCTCCAGTGGAACAAAATGGGTCATGGATAGTGGCTGCACACAGCACATGACTGGAGGCAAAGAGCAGTTTTCTGAGATAAGAAAAGATAACCTTCCTTGCAAGTATGTCAACTATGCTGATGATTCAAGAGGCAAGGTATTGGGTTGTGGTAAAATTGCTATATCTCAGGAACATTCTCTTACTGAAGTAATGCTTGTTGAGTCTATTTCATATGATCTCTTATCTGTTTCTCAATTATGTGATGCTGGAATGAAAGTCACATTTTATCCTAAAGAGGTCTATGTCCAGAAACTAACAGATGACTCACAAGTTTTCAAAGGCTATCGAGTAGATAAGCTATATCTTGTAGATTTTCAGGATCAAGAAGCAGCTGTGCCATGTTGCCTTATAGTCAAAGCTCAGTTAGGCTGGCTGTGGCACAGGAGGCTAGGTCATGTGGGAATGAGGCTGCTGAACAAACTCAGTAAAGAAGAACATGTCCTAGGCCTGAAGCAGATCCAATTCAACAAAGACAAGCCATGCTGTGCTTGTCAGGCTGGAAAGCAAGTTGGAAGCCCTCATCCACCCAAGAACATCATGACCACTACTTCTCCATTCGATCTCATACACATTGATTTGTTCGGTCCAACCACATATGAGAGCATTGGAGGTAACAAGTATGGTTTTGTTGTTGTAGATGACTTGTCACGTTTCACTTGGGTATTTTTCTTGAAGGACAAGTCACAGGTGTACAAAAGGTTCAAGCACCTCATTGTCAGAGTTCAAAATGAATGGAACATCAACTTGAAGGCAGTGAGAAGTGACAATGGGACAGAATTCAAGAACTCAAGAGTTGAAGCCTTCATGGACAAGCATGGGATTAAGCATGAGTTCTCTGGTCCCTATGCACCACAGCAGAATGGAGTGGTGGAGAGGAAGAACAGGACCCTGATAGAGATGGCAAGAACACTGCTGAGTGAGTACAAAACACCAGCAAGGTTTTGGGCTGAAGCTGTGAATACTGCCTGCCACAACATCAATAGACTATATCTTCACCCACTCCTAAAGAAGACACCTTATGAGCTGCTGACCAACAAGAAGCCAAACGTCTCCTACTTCAGAGTATTTGGTTGTAAGTGCTATATTTTGAAGAAAGGCAAACGTCTCTCTAAATTTGAATCCAAATCCGATGAAGGAATATTTGTTGGATATAGCTCAGAATCTCACACCTACAGAGTCTTTAACACCAACACTAAGGTTGTTGAAGAAGCTGTAGATGTGACATTCGATGAATCTAACGGCTCACAAGATGGGCAAGTTGCTAATGATATTTCAGGGAAGGTAGATATACTTCACAAGTCAACAGGTGAAGTCAGGCCCCAAGTTGAGGAGCAAGCTTCATCTGGAGTTACAAATCTACCTGACCCAGCTGATGAGCAGGATGAAGTCAATGGCATTGAGTTCGAGTACAACCCAGCTAATGATCTATTGGACTCAGAAGCCTCCATGCACCCAGCTGAGTCTCAGGAAGAGCCAACTGAGTCACAGATACACCCAGCTGACCCACTTCCAGCTGTGACTCAGGCGGCTGACCCAGAACCCCCTGTGATCAGCAGGCTGCAGAAGGATCATCCTGTAGACCAAATCATTGGTGCCATTAATAGGGGAGTGACTACTCGTTCTCGTATTGCTAACTTTTGTGCTCACTACTCTTTTGTTTCCACCTTTGAGCCTAAAAATGTAGGTGAAGCTCTGTCTGACTCAGACTGGATCAATGCTATGCATGAAGAGCTGAACCAATTTGAGAGAAATGAAGTCTGGTCACTTGTTGAAAGACCCAAGGATCACAATATTATAGGAACAAAGTGGGTCTTTCGCAACAAGCAAGATTCTACAGGCCAAGTGGTGAGGAACAAGGCAAGATTGGTTGCTCAAGGCTACACTCAAATAGAAGGCTTGGATTTTGGTGAGACCTTTGCACCTGTAGCTCGACTTGAAGCTATCAGGATACTTTTAGCTTATGCAAATCATCACAACATCAAGCTTTATCAAATGGATGTCAAGAGTGCCTTTCTCCAAGGTAAGCTTGCTGAACTTGTGTATGTAGAACAGCCCCCTGGTTTTGAAGATCCAAAAAGACCCCATCATGTATATGTTCTCCACAAAGCTTTATATGGTCTCAAACAAGCCCCTCGTGCTTGGTATGATACCCTAAAGGAGTTTCTTATACATAATGGTTTCAAAATTGGGCTTGTTGATACTACACTCTTTACTAAAGTTAAAGGCAAGGACTTATTTGTATGCCAAATATATGTCGATGACATAATATTTGGAAGTACTAACTGTGTGCTAAGTGATGAGTTCAGCAAGATGATGATAAAAAGGTTTGAGATGTCCATGGTAGGAGAGCTGAAGTTCTTCCTAGGGCTGCAAATCAGACAACTCAAGCAGGGAACCTTCATCTCTCAAGAGAAGTTTGCCAAGGACATCCTCAAGAAGTTTGACATGGACAAAGCTAAGTCAATATCTACTCCCATGCAAACAAATGCTCATCTTGATCTGAACCAACAAGGTAAGTCCACTGATCAGAAGGAGTACAGGTCTATGATAGGTTCCTTGTTGTATTTATGTGCATCTAGACCTGATATAATGTTGAGTGTTTGCATGTGTGCACGTTTTCAAGCTGATCCTAAGGACATTCATCGCACTGCTGTTCGTAGAATACTGAGATACTTGATTCATACCTCTGGGTTTGGTCTATGGTATCCTAAGGGTGCACCATTTGAGCTTGTAGGCTATTCAGATAGTGATTATGCCGGGTGTAAGGTTGACCGAAAAAGCACCTCAGGTACCTGCCAATTTCTAGGGCGTTCCCTTGTATCCTGGAGTTCCAAGAAACAAAATTCAGTAGCCCTATCCACAGCAGAAGCCGAATACATAGCAGCTGGTGGGTGTTGTGCTCAATTGTTATGGATGAGGCAGACCTTGAAGGATTTTAACATATCTATGTCTCAAGTACCCCTCTTCTGTGACAATGAAAGTGCAATCAAGTTAGCCAACAACCCAGTCCAACACCAAAGATCCAAACACATAGAAGTGAGACATCACTTTCTAAGAGACCATGTAGAAAAGAAAGATATCCAACTGTGCCATGTTAGAACCGAAGCTCAGCTAGCTGATATTTTCACCAAGCCTTTAGATGAGAATAGGTTCTGTACCCTCAGGCATGAGCTAAATATCATGGATATCTCGAATGTGCAGTGAGGAAATGATGATACACGTGTACACATGATTGCATTTCTGGTTTTTCATTCTCTGCATTCTACATGAGTCAGCCACCTGAGTCTCGGTTGTACCTCAGGTGGGGTAAGGTCTTATAGATACCATGCTGATTTTGCATCTTATTGAACTCATGGATTCACCATTGGGTTAGATAAGTTGGATCTCACCATCTATTTCAATTCAACACAGCTTTAGCTCTGTATTGATTGATTGTTTGGCAAGCTGTGTTTGAAAAGAAATTCTCTCTATTGCTTTCATCTCTTATCCTTAAGATCTCTCTGGTAATCCTATTGAAAACATTGTCAGCTGAGTCTTCCACATGAACCTCAGCTGAACACATTCAAAAATCCTGGAGAACATTCCTAAGCCTGGAGCTCAGCTCAATTTCTATTTCCTACCTGAGTCTCAGGTAGCAATCCAGCTGACCCTCAGGTGCCACAGGGCCACTCGGGATATAAAAACCCACCTCTGTAACGGTTCGCGCTAAACCCTCTTCAGAGTCTCAGTGCCCTTGCGCCCATCGCCGCCATCTGATTCTCAACGATCGTGCACTTCTCCGACGATCTTCGCTCTCTCCGAAGCTTCCCAAAGCTCTCCTGATTGTTTTGGCGCCCTCATCTCCAATCAAAATTCCAAATGTAAGTCTCCTCGAGCTGTTCTTCACGGAACTAGGGTGGTTTCCGCCTTAATGCGAATTCCAAGCTCTCGAGTAGCTTTTAGTTGTGGAATTAGAAAGAGATGATATATCTTTAACCTCTAGAACGATTTCTTGCAACTCATTGTCCAGAATTCTCAAATTTCAGCAAGATTCGATAAACCTAGGTTGCTCTGCTACTCCACCTGAGTTACACAATTTATCTCACCTGAGTGTCAGGTAGCTAAGTCAGGTAGCATGAGATGACTTGTGAAACTCTCCTAAAAACATCCAAAAATAGCCAAATATTCCTGTTTTCTCTGCAATAGGATTATCTCTTATCTATTCTCTATCCTATCTCACCTATGCAGATGTCTGAATCAAGGAATGTGGCTGAGGATATAACTGATGATCTGCCCATTGGTCTGAGAACTCAGCTCCTAAGTCAGAAGCAGCAGTTAGAGTGGGAGGCAGAGCAGGCTAAAAGTCTTGCAAAGAAATTGGATGCAGAAGAAGCTGCCCAAAAATCAGTAAAAGCGCCTATGTCACCCTCTGAGCTAGCCAAAAGAGAAGCTAGGCTCAAAGAGCTACAAGAGGAGAAGCGTCAGATGGACATAGCTGCAGCTCAGTCAGCTCAAAGAATGAGAGAATTAGAAGCTCAGAAAGCTAGCAAGGAAGAACAATTGAAGCAAGAAAGGAAAGCAAAAGCAGCTGAAAAGAAAGCCCAAGCTGAGGAAGCAAAGAAGAAAAGAGCTGAAGAAAGAGCCAAGAAGGCTGCTGAGAAAGAGGCAGCTATCAAAGTCAAGAAGGCTCCAGTAGTTGATACACTCAAAAGGACAAGGGCTGCAGGCAAGTCAACAGATTTATCCCTGAGCAAAGTGCCAAAGAAGCCAAGATCAGAGGCTGTGGTAGTCAAGAAGAAAACAAAGAAGCAACTCCAAGAAGAGGAGGAAGCTGAATGGAGAGTAGAAGCTCTTAAAAGACAGGAACACAGCAAACTTATCAAAAAATGGCAAGACTTAACTGATAAGTTGCCTAATGCCACAGATGAGGAAAGGCCTCAAATGAAGGAAAGAATAGATGCTCTTGCAAAGCAAATCTTTGAATCACCAGATGTTCCAAAGAGTGTGAAACTCCAAAGAGAAACTCAGCTGAAGGACAAGGCAATCCATGAAGAACTCAAAAAGCTGCTGAAGCAAGAAGGAAAAGCCTCTGGACAAGAGAAAGCAGACCTGATCAATCAAATTGATCGTCTATTCCCTCAACTCTCAGAAGATTATAAGCCTCTCTGGACAAGGTTCTCAGATATCATTCTTCAAAGGAGAATAGAGAATCTCATGTTGGAGTTAAACTCTTGTGCTGATGAAGCTCGTAAGAAGCATCTACAAAATGAAATTGCTGAAACAAACTCAAGGATATTTTATACATCCAGTTCTCAAGCACTTGATGCAGTGCCCCTTCAACAAGCCAGTGGTTCACTGCCTCAGCTGAGTAAGCCAGCCGAGTCTCAGGCAGCTGCATCAGCTGGACTAGAATTAGTCCTCACTGAAGTGGAACCTCAACAGAAAGCTGCCATAGAATCAATTGAAGACATTTTGGCTGAGCTTGACTCAAGAGAAAAAGAACTTGATCAGACTATGGAAGAATCTATGGATAAGCTAAGATCATCTTTCGAAGAGAAGTCAACTAAAGCACATGAAAACCCAACTGAGCCACAAGCAGATCCATCAGTTGGAGTATCAGTGAGCATGGGTTCTGTATTTCAGTCTCTATCAGACTTAGAACCAGCTCAAGAAGAAACAAGACTTGAAGAGCAAGAAAAAGCAGTATCTTCTCCAGCACCTGAGTCAGTTCATAGGATGCCAACTGGGTCTCAGGCACAGTCAACTGAGACTCAGTCAGAAGACTCAGATGACTCCTACTCAAGTCCAAGTGACCCTCATCCTCCATCTCCTCGCAAGAAGAAGCAAAAGCTGTCTGAATCAGATGAAGAATATCAAGAAGAAGAGGAGAGTGGTGGAAGGAAAGAGTCAGCAGAAGAATCAGACTCATCCCCCTCTGCATCTGACTCAGAAGATATCCCGGCTGAGACTCAGTTAGAAGAGTCAGATGAGTCATTGGAAGCCAAATACTCAGCTATATTCTCAAAAGTTGCACGATCTGACACATCAATGATGAAATTCATATCTGCAACTGCTTTCAAGAAGCTACCAAAGGCAGATGCCAGTCTAGCCTCCATGAACCTGGACTCAAGAAGCACATCAAACTACACTGCCATGAGAACCACAAATCCATACTTTGACAGTGAAGGAAATCTGAAAAGAAGACATTGCACTGATCCAAGGTTTTGGAATGATCAGCAGCAATCAAGCTATCATCTCTTGCTGCAGAAGAAAGGTTTTGTTGACAGCATGCCAATTGATTGGGAAAATCTTGCTAAGAACGGCTTAGGAAATCTGAAGCAGATTCTAGCTGCTGTTCAACTTGATAAGATATGCAGTTTAAACCAAGATTATGATTCTGAAGCTATCAAGGAATTCTATGCAACAGTCTTTGTAGAGCAGAACAATCAAGATTATATGCTCTGGATGACAAGAGGTCAACTGCTGTGCATCACAGCTCCAGAGTTTGCAGAGATGTTCAATCTACCATCAGGGTCAAAGCTACAGAAGATCAGCATATCCAAAGGCTCAGAAGAAGATAAGAGTCTCCTGCCAGATTGGGTTCCAAATGAGAAAAGGAAGAAGTTCTTCCCTACAGGCTTTGTGCCTCCTCCTGTTAAGGGTGCAGTCCCTAAGCATATCTCCAATTTCAAAGGATTGATGAAGACACCCAAGCACATAGTGAAGATCTTGAACATATCCATCTGTGCCAAAGGTGGAGGAACTGATGCCATATACAATCCAGTATGGAGAATTCTTGAGCTCATAGCCAAGAAAGAGAAGTTTGATGTGGCCAGATACATATTCTCAGAAATAAATGAGTGCCAGAAGAACAGATCTGACAAGATGAGATATGGCTCATATCTAATGCATATGATTCTCCAAAGAACATCTTTAGCATCTGCAGTCTTCTCTCTTGACAAGAAGACATATCTCAGCAAATTCAGACCTCAGAAGGATGACCATGAAGATGAAGTTCCTTTCTACAACATCCTAAACTCATCTCAGTCGGCCTTTTCAGAGCCTCCAGAGCAAGCCACCAGAGACTCAGTCAGGTCACCTCAGCCAGCAGCTGATCTCCCAGCAATTCTACCTGAGCCTCAGGTGTCTCCCACCCGAGACTCAGCTAGAGAATCATCTCCTCCTGCTGAGCGACAAGCATCGGTCTCTGTGAACCTTTCATCAGACAGTCTTCCTTTGGTTCAACGCCTAGATAATCCCGCAGCTATTGATGCTTTCATTAAACGGGTTGTGCCAGTACAGATCTCTGTTATCAAGAGGAGACAAGATGAACTGCAACAAGAAATGGCTCAGCTGAAATCTGAACTCAAGAGTGAGATGGCAGATCTCAAGGCCTCGGTCAACAGCAAATTTGATCAGATCCTATCCCTTCTGCAACCAAAGCCAGCTCCCTGAGGATCTTTTTCCTTCTTCTTCCTATCTCTTTTTAGTGCTTAGTGGCAAAGGGGGAGAGAGAGTAGGGAGAGAATAGCTTAAAGGGGAGAGTATTATATTCAGGGGGAGCAGTATGTAAAGGGGTAGACTAGACTGCATGTGTGTCAAGACATTCTATGTACTGCAAAATGTTTTTATCAGTCTTGAACACCTCGTTTTTGTATTGTACAAATATATTGAAATACATTGATCTTTTTATCATATCGGCTCTGATCTGCTCTGATACATGATATTACTCTCTTTAACTCTATGCTCTGATATTCGATATATACATGACGCTCTGATATTTGATATTTGTACTCAAGCATGCAATCCATTCTGTTATCTTATTTACTGAGTACTCCTCCAACATACCTGCTATTCCGCTGTGCTTATATTCTCAGTTATGTTGTGAGAACCTGTGCTTGCATCAACTCTCAAATGTTTAAATCTGATCTGCACACTTGTATTCAAATGCAAAATCTCACTTGTGCACATCTTAAGGGGGAGTTGGTGTCAAACAAGGTTAAATGCAATACTCTTTTTATCTAAATGAATGTTTTAAAGGGGTTGCCACTAACCACCAAAAAGGGGGAGATTGAAAGTGCATCCACTCCCATGGAGCTTGGAAGGATGGCTATCTTGCCCCAGAGTTTGGTTTTGATGGTTATTGGCAATCCTCACCTGTGTCTAATGTTTTGCAATGAGTGTGAACAGAGATTAGATGGACAGGTGAAAGCTGAAGTGAGACAACTGTTGATGATGAGCCCTAAAAAGAGCAAGGAACTGGGAAGGTCAGAAGGACCAGCTGAGCTAGGTTCCTGAGGCACAGTTGCGAGGAAGCCGAGGCTGTGCTCGAGGGCAAGCGAGGTGATGGTTGCTTGATGGAGTTCAAGGGCCGTGAATGCAAGCTTGATAAGTCCTGGAGGAGCTAGGAAGCTGGTGGATCAGGACCAAGGGTTCTCTGTGCGTCTACAAGGGCAGTCGTCTTCGGTGAAGAAGCTTGGAACCAGTGCCAAGGGTCTAAGCGAGCTGGTCAGGGACTTTGGCGAGGTCATTGCTCTCTGGTCAGTTGTAGGCTTGTAGTGAGCCAGCCAGAGTTGTGCTCAGGTGCTGCCTGAGGCAACCGAGTCCACCTGAGTTTGGCATCTGAGGCTCAGGTGGGTAGCTCAGCCGTGGCTAGTAGGTTACCAGAGGTGCTCGTTAGCTGAGTCTCAGATAGGTTAGGTCTGGTGGCTCTTTGTCTGACGTGGCATGAGGGTAACGGCTAGCTGCCAGGGACCCTATAAATAGGGAACCTGGGGAGGTTTTCAACCTCGAACCTTTACCCAACCTTTGCCTCTAACCCGAAAGCAACCTGTTGAGAAAGAAAGAGCTCTAGGTCTCCAAGTGAGTGTTGCCTGCGTGCATCCATCGTGAGAGTGAGTTACTTAGTCCTTCAGGTGTAATCTTCGAGGTACTGGTTCCTCCAAGAGTGGGAGTGCTCTTGGAGTTGGTGAGCAAGCCAAGTCTTGTGTGGCTGCCACCAAGAGTCTGTGAGGGCGATTCGGGTCTGCCTGTCTTGCAGCAGCAAGATAAAAGGATTCCACACAAGAAAGGTACTCGAGAAAAGAGCACGTTTTGGTGCCGGCTATGAAAACAGCTTCCTCAACGGAGACGTACTGCTTCGCAAGAAGTAGGAACTTCGGTAAAACAAATCATTGTGCGCTTTACTTTCTGTCTTGTGATCAGCTCTTACTTATTCTGATATCTATGTATACTTAGATCACTAGAGCACCTTTATTTGTTGCACACTAACTGAGTTTCCTCACCTGAGACTCAGTTAGCTCCTGCTAAAGCTAGTACCTTTCCTGTTCACATCATCTGATGCACTCACCTGACTCTCATACCTGAGACTCAGTTAGCTCTGAATATAACTTGCTCTACATCAGCTGAGTTTTCTATCTGAGTATCTGGTGTTTATCTGATATATCTTGCTGAGTCTCAGTTACGTACATCAGTTGCATATATTTTCTCTAGGATTGACCTATCTCCAGAAGAGAAACCCATTAGGCATTTTAATTTCTAGAGCCGACCTATTCACCCCCCCTCTAGTCGACTCCTGAGATCCCTTTCACCTAGGGTGCTCGGGGTGAGCCCCCGAGCACCTCTTCTTGGTTCGTCACGAGCGGGGGCCAAGTCGCCTTGGGTGCTCAGGGAGCATCCTTAAAGGACGACTCGGGGCACCCCTTGATCAACCCAATGGGAATAGTTGTAGTGACCCTATTCTCAAATACGAGGTCAGTGAAAATTTTCACGAACAAAAACGATTTCTTTCGTTCGCATGCATGCATATAGATACTTTAAAATGATTTCGATTAAAAACCCTAACATGCGCCCTTAAGGTTAACGTGAGATCGGACAGCAAAGCTAATGCCACTAAAACTTATGATTCTAAAATTCGTACAGGTTCCTAACCTCCCAGCTATCCCAAGAACTTTAACAAGTCCATTGAAGCTCATTTGTACATCCAGACCAAATCATTTTCGGGAGTGGCTCACCTCGGATAAATATGGAAGAAGCTAACCGAGTTAACCCCCTCTCATCCCATATAAATGAAATGTTACATTTAACAGTTAACCATCATATTGACCTCCAGTCTAACGTTTGGAAAATAATTGAAGATACGATTCGAGTACCTAAGGTTCAAATTTCATTTTTAGGCCGTGCTACTAAAGCGTTAAAATAATACAACTAAACTAGGGTTATAGACTTTTATTGACTAACTCTAAAACAGCAAAGAATGCAAAAGAAGTCATCTCCCCTGCCACGTGGGCCCTGCTGGCAGCTCCCCATTCCCCACGCCACAGATCTTTTCTCCTACCCCTTTTCATTTTCTCCACCTAGCAGCCTCCTCTTCTCTACGTAGCAGCTCACCCCAGTACATTAAATTCACTCCAAGCCATCTTCTTCCTCCTGCCCTCCCTATTTTCTTCAACACCCAGAGCAAACCCCATGTCTCCTTCTCTCCCCCGAATCCCATCCCCAACCAAGAAACCGAGCTATGCATGTTGTGCTGCTTGAATCCCCACCTCCCGCACATTCCATCCATCCAAACACCATCGACATGCATGAGCTCCTTGGTGTTCTTATGAGCCAGGCTCCTCTGCATCTCCCCCAAATCCCGCTCGGGCCTTCTTCTCCAAGCCACCTCCAGCAGCTCCCTCAAGCCAAGCTCCACTGAGCTCTCCAAGAAAATACCGCCGGCTCCCCCTAGGACCCTGCAGCCGAGCCCTCCCCGCCGGATCTGCCGCCCTCGGGTCTCCCTTGCTGGCGCGCCACCGCACTTCCTGAGCCCCGCAGCTCCTCACCGCCGGCGACCCTCCTCAGCTCCGCCACCCCTGAGGGCCGCCGCCGCCCGAGCTCTCCCTGCCGTGCTCCCCGGGTCGCCGCCGGCGCTGCTCGCCGCCCGGGCAAGCTCAGGCCATGGCTGCCTCTCCTCGTTTCCTCCGGCTCCCCGGCCCGCCGCCGGCCTTCCTCTGCCTCGCTCCTCCGGTTGCCGCTGACCGAGCTCACCCCCTGCTCCTCCCCTCCTCTAGCGCCACCCCCAAATCCTCGCCGCCGCCGCCCCTTTTTGCTCTGCGCCTGGCACCGGTCGGCCGCTCCTCGCCCCACCGGCCCGCCGCCTCACCTGGCCGGCCCCTGCGCGCCACCTCCGCCTTGGCGCCTCTGCCTCCACCCCCCCATGTTCGCCCTCCGCTCCACAGCTCTGGCCGAGCGCCGCCTGCGAAGCTCCCCGGCACCGACATCCACAAGCTCGCCGCCGTCGATTTCATCACTGGAGCTCCACCACTGACGCCGCGGTTTGTTCCTCGCCGTCTTCAACACCCCGACTCCGGCGCATTTTCTAGCAGGCTGAGGTGACCACCACCATTGCATTAGTCCTTCCGAGCTACAAAGTGATTAGGCTGAAAATTGCTCAGTTTGTTGGTTAACATTTATCTGCTAATTAAGCTACGTGCTGCTACTACTTAGGGTTGTTTGTCCCACCTGACTCCATGTCGGTAGATTAGATAATGTACAATAACTAACTAACATGTCGGGTAGCTCAATTAGTCGCTGATATGTGTATGTCCAGCTCAAAGAAAAGCATGCCATTGTATGTGTATATGCTTAAGGTGCTGATGGTCAAGTTTAATAGCTCATGGTTAGCTTTGGCTAGTTCTGTTGGAAAAGGCGCCCTCAATTCTTTGGCGAGTATACAACATTTAACTACCCGCTAACCTAAAGTCTAAATTAACATCCCTCGGTCCGAGTACAAGTTGGAAAAGATATCTGATTAACATACGCTAATCATAAGCTAGTTAGTATCGGTTGATCAGTGACCAACGCAACCACTACGCTCCCTACAGGTGTGTCGGTTTAAGGCGGGCTTTAAAAAGGGTTAAGCTGCACGGTAACTAATGAAATATACTTCAAATAAGGCACATGCAATCCATACCTGACACCATCGCTACCTTGTTTCAGCAACTACCATTAGTTAGCCCTAAAACAAACTCCTATCCAGTAAGTATAAGGGTTGTTTAGCGACCAATTAGGTCCTGCGGTTGGCGTAATTATTGTCTCTTCCAAAGTGAGAGATGCTGAATGCTATGCCTAACGTTTGGCCGATTAATTTGTTGTGTTGGTGGCAGTTAGCCGTAGCTAATAGGCTCAATTACCCTAAACCATTCACATTACCACGGATACACGAATAATAGTTCATGAACCAAAGATGGATTAAGGGAATAGATGAGCATGACCAATATGCCGATTACTACAATCCTAGTCTAATAGTAAATAGATGCAGATTTAGTATTACTTAGGTTTAGCTACGTCGGGGCAATCACATACACCCTATGCCTACAAGTTTAAATGGAAAGAAAAGAGTACCTAGTTCTATGACATGTGAGATCATGCAACGAATGCTTGATTAGCTAGGAAATCTCATATCTATAAAGATGATCAGATGAACCCACTTGTTGCCCTTAGATGATGAGATAATATTGGGAATAAGATAGACAATACCTTGTTCCTTACTGAGAAGAAGACAGGAAATACTAAATGTGATTAACTTGTAGAACTCGTAGAAAAATATAAACGACCTTCAGATATGCATATCCTAGAGAATCTAGTTTAACAGCCAAACTTAAGATGCCTAGTATCCCAGTTCGCCTAACGGCTAGAAAATAATCACGACCCCATGTTCTCACCTACGACAACGAATCGATCAAATGAGCCCAAACCCTAATTTGATGAATACAGCTCCGAATCGAACGATTTTAGTGTCGTTAGATTCGTAATTCAGAGCACTATCTTACTCCTCAGGCTTTAGGTCATGACCATCCGTAGTGAATAACAACCCTCAAACCCTAATGCACAACCACATGAAACTTGGCATGCATGCACGGTAGGATAACGACAGGTCGATTAAACCTAACATCCGGAGCGTGTTAACCAGCCTAGAGTTATACACATCCGCACACCACCTTAAATACCTACATCTAGCATTGTCCATTCATCATGCATACATGCTGAGTCTTATGGTCTTCTTTTACCGTTTTCTTTCAGCACTTCGAATCGTTCGCAACAGGACTCGAAGAGAGAGACCACTAGGCTCACGACCTCCCGCAAGATCAGGAATACTACGACCAAGGCAAGCAGAGCTTGTTGCATCTTTACTTTCCGTACTCTTGTGTATGCCCTGTTTATGTGTGCTTATCTGTGATCGTTGCTTGAATGTCACATGTGAGGTTGAGCACACTAGTATGTGTAGGATGTGTCTTAGGTTGAGAACATCTGATGGCTCTTCAACTAAATTGTTAAGTGAGTTGGGAGAGCCGAGGGCGTGCACAATGGGTACGGTTGGTGTTCATCGTAGTTTGATGGTGACCCAGGAGTAAGTAGAGATTTGTCGTCATACCAACCCTATCTTCAGCGTGTCACCATCCCTTATCACACGGGAATGTTAGCGGGAACCAACGCTGAGAATAGTGGGGTAAGTCTACATGCCCTTTGGAGGCTCGCTACCTCCAAACGGTTAGGCACTCACTATGTCTGCAGTGGTTGAGTTGTCGGTAACTGTTCGAGAGATTGAATGAATATGTGTTGATACTGGATTGATTTGGATTTGACCTAGGGGCTGCCCTAATTGGATTGGATGATGTTTAATGGATTCTTTTGGATTGGACTCATGGGCTGCCCCAATGAACTTGGAATTGTTGAATTGATCTCGTGGTGGCTTGTTCACAATATGTTATACTCTGAGTTAGATTGTTAATTATATTGTCTTTACTTCCCCTTGTTTGGGCTATGTTCTGAATTTGTATATTGTTACTCTGAGAAGCATTCATGTTTAACTTGTTGCTATACTAGTATGGGTAGGACATTTAATCAAGCACGGATAAGTCTTGCGAGTACTTCGTACTCACCTAGGTTATTCCTAGAGCTTGCAGGTGAGCCGGTGGTCGAAGATTATTTCGATGACGCTTAAAATCATGGTTTCCTTGGTTAGCTATTCGACTCATGGGATAGGTGGTAACTTTTGATCAGTGGTCAATGCGCCTCTGTGGGACACTTTTACTTGCTTCCACTGTTGTTTTAATTACCCCGTACTCGGATATGTTTCCGGCTATGCCGAATGATGTAATCTTATAGTCCGATGCGGACAACTAGTTTATTATCGACATGTAGTGCTTTGCTGTGACATCCAACTTGTTATTCAGGCTGTCCGTATGCAATGCGTGTATGATATGAAGCGTATGGGTACGCCGTGAAGGGTTACTGCTGTTCCCCTTTTTACTATGTCGAGCAGGAATCGGTTGAGTGACCCGCTGGCTGAGATGCTGTGCCGGCCAGGCAGGGTGTGGGCGTGTTCTACCGGGCCTTCGGGTGACCCACTAGCTTCCGAGCTAGGTTAGGGTGTGGGTAGAATCGCCGGGCTCCTCCAACCTTGCTTCGCGTGGTAGGATCCGGGAACGGCTCTAAACCTTCACCGGATCAAGGAATCGCATGTGGTTCGGGGAAGTCTAGTCGCTTCTGACCGGCTCGCGTTGTGCAGGTGTCGGATCACTCCACGTCAGTGTGTACGGCGCAGGTACCGTGCCACCAGGTCGACTGGTCCTTCGGCCCTTGGCGACCAGTCGTTCCCCTAATCATATGCAATTCCGGGTCCGTGACAATAGTGCTCGGGGTGAGCCCCCGAGCATCTCCTCTTAACTCCCACGTCCTTGGAGATGTGGCGTCAAGCTGGGCCTCTGCCAGCAGTTTAGGGGACCCTGGGCCACGTAACACCGACACACCGGTTGAAAGATGCCGAGGTTGATCGGTTAATAGCTTTAGCTAACGGCAAAAATCAATCTTTGAATGATGATTGACGATGATTAGTATAGTATCCCATATAGGAGGAGGTATCCGTACACGATTCTCTGGACTATTGGAATAAGAATACGTATCCGGTAAGGATCCCTAGGAGATAAGGTAACCCCCCGTAAGGAGGAAGGACACCCCTTAAACTAGGAAGTCAATCCCGACGTTTAAGGAAGCCAGAGTTCTACTCGGGCATAAGTCCATGTCCGGTACGACTCGGGGAGCCCCCTATAAAAGGATAAGCAATCTCATAGGGGAGGGGGAGGGGGACAGGTCAAGTTAGATCCAAGAAGCCCTAGGAGAAGCTTGAAGCCATCCAGAAGCCCTCGTGACTCCCACGAGAAGACCCGCTGCCTCGAAGGAGTCGAGCCCAGCGGAATTATTCGCCATAGCCTCCGATTAGGTCTAGGGTAGCCACTAACATACACATCCCTTGTAAAGACATTCTTTGATCAATATATACGAATAGGACGTAGGGTTATTATCCTGAGGGAGGCTTGAACCTGTATAAAAAGGTCCTTTCCTTGCCGTTAGATCTCTTGGCCTTGTGCCCTAGAGGTCCCTACCCCCCAAGTATCACAGTTCCACGAATACCGTAAGATTGGTGGTTTACCGATCATCGACAGATGGCGCCGACCGTGGGGACCTCTCTGGCTCAAGCCATCAAGGAAGCATCAGAGTCGGCAAGATGTGCAACTAGTCGCAATCAGTCCAGGTCACCGACTGCACGGCCCTCCCTGGTTCGACCTGAGGATCGGCAGGGGATATGATTGCTTTCACGCAACACACCGGGTACTCAGATTAGGGCTTCTACGACAACTTCGGCCCGATAGATCAGTACCCAGTGACTGACCGCGTAGATTTTAGAGAATACGCTATTGGCGAGTACTCGGATTGCGAAATCGATCACTTCAGAACCGAGTGCGCCAGGGCCTTCGAGGGAACGTTGGTGTTACACGACGATTCCCAGGCAGGAGCGACCAGCCCAATACCAGGGCGGTCGTCTACAACTTCTGATTGTCCAATTGATCAAGATCCCAATCACAGTATCCCTCCCTACGAGGAAGACACGATGGAGTGGGAATACACCCCATCTAATCCAGACCCTCGGGTGGTTCTCGCAATTCAGGACGGTCGGGAAGATCCCGAGGACCAGGATCAGGATGGGGGTTCACAACATCAGAGCCCGATGGCTACTCCCTGTGGAAACGGGAATATGCCTACGGCAGCAGATAGAACCCCTCAAGGGATGGGTGAGTACTTGTCCCGAACTGCTCGAAGGATCACCGAGGTGCGCAATCTACTGTTACGACCACCAACGGAAGATCTGACAACACCCGATGGAGAACAATGGCTGCGATGGCTAGGGGCTGAACTACAGTAGGCCCAAGCCCAAGCCGAATCTTCCCGACTCTAGTCGGGGACACATAGCTCCACTCGAGGGAAAACCCCTCCCCGACCAGGGGAATCGGACGGGAAAGGACGACATCCTAGGAATAGGTCTCGCCGGGAGGAATAGCACGTCGACCTCCGCTGCAACTACGAGCGACGACTTCGGAAAACTCCCCCTCCAAGTCGGAGAGCAAGTTCTACGACTAGTTTGGAACCGGGGCAAAAGGGCTTTCTCCTTAGCAGGACAACGGCTCCATAAGAGAAGTCGCCCAATCTAGGTCACTCGAGTTAGCAGTGAAGAGATAGTTGAGTCTCCTTAGAGAGTTCCTCGTGCAAACACCTTCGGTAAGATCGCACAGTCATCATCCCTCCGACCGCCAGTCCATCACAGGTTGCGCCAGCTCCAGCCTCAAGTCAACAAGCTACGAACAAGCTGATGATAAGATGCTCCGGGCTCCATCGCCTAGCATGCGCACTCGACAAGCTTTTTCAGCGGGTCATGACAAGAGCACGAGAGTCTCTGGAGCAACCAATGACAACACGAGAGGAGGAGGTGATGTTTTTTACTTTCTAGTTTCTCCTAGCAGTTTTATCTTACAGTAGCTTGTAAATGATACTTCATTCAGTTCACAGTTTTTAATATCAAGTTTCTAGTTTGATATTTATTTTTTCAGACTGCCTATCCGAGAAACTTCTCGAATAAGACAGTCGGGGGCTAGATAAGTATGTGGCATCAGGCAAAAAACTGACGTACACATGCATGTACCGACAACCTGACCTAACCAAAGGGAAAAAGGATTCCGCGCTGCATCCGTCAGGAAAATGAGGAAAGCCCCTTATCGCATCTACAGGTGACAGGAGAAGCCACTGAGCCCCCCGCCTGACTAGACCTAAGGCCTGGCCAATTGAACTCCCCGGTTCCCGCAGCAAAAATTCCTCGACTCCGAGCAAGGGAAGGGAAGAAGGTACAAGCATGACCAAGCCATGCATAGACGTAATGATTCGACCTACACAAAGGAAAAAGGGTTCCACACTACAACCATCAGGAATGCGAGGAAGACCCCTTAATGTGTCTGCAGGTGACAGGGGAAGCCACTGAGCCCCCCACCTGACCAGACCTAAGGCCTGATCAACTAAGCTCCCCGGTTCCATAGTAAAGTTTCCCGACCATAAGTAAAGGAAGAAGAGAAGGTGCAAATATGACTAGGCCAACAAAACCCGCTTGCTTATCCGCATCCCTGACTACTTTGAACAGAAGGTGTCATGAATAGAGTGCAATGTTGTCACCAACAGGGCAAACGTGTAACTTACTAACTAGCGTCCAATATCCCTGCGACAAGGGAACGCGAGTTGCTGCTATGGCCATAATAGACTGTACGAAGGCCCCTTATCACGTTTACTGATGATGAGGAGCCAATGAGACCTCCATCCGACTAAACCTAGGGCCTGGACGATTGCAGTCAGCGGCATACGGCACGACTCGTAAGCCTAAGTCAAGAAAAGTGGGCGCAAAGTTCGACTAAGTCTACAAGAACCCTCACGTCTGACAAACATTCGCAGAGTAGTAGAGTTCAGGTTTTTAGAAAACAAAAACACACAAATTAAGCATAGTTACTAATCAAAAAGTGTTAAGTCAGCATCAAGCCATTCGAGGCCTCTTTGCCTCGAAGTCGGTTCCCCGCTCCTGCTCTGATTGGACCAATCACTCCTCTAGGTCCCGGACAAAGCAAGCAAAAAGGCAAAAGGTTAGTTTCAGTAAAAGAAAATTTTGACTAACATTTTCAGTTGTCGATTATATCTAGAAGCGCCACGACCGGGGGCTAGACCTTCGCTCAAGTTGGACGACATGCGTCCTGAGCTGGGGGCTCAATGAACTCCCCAGCCGACTAGCCCCATGCTAGAACTGACTTCACAAATTGGAGAGTACCTATAGTACGCACTGTAGATCGAATTCCCGGCTATGAATAAACGTGGCCGAATACAAAGGTTTGCTCGCCAGTCTCCGAATCGTTTCCGCACCTGGTACCCGTTGCCTACTCGTGAGTAGGGACTCATAGCTGGTAGTGAAGCAAGTGTCTAAGGAATATCAGACCTTAGACCAGAACATGACAGCTACCTAGCAGAGGTGAGAAAGCTGGAGAAGAAATTCATTGGGCTCGAAGTACGGTACATCCTAAGGAAGGATAACTACCGAGCCGATAGTCTTGCCCACCTGGCATCCTCACGATCTCTATGTCCACCCAGGACCTTTGCAAAAAGGATTTCGACGCCGTCCATAGCTTCTTGCGAACCTGTGGACGAAGGGACGGTTGACTTTGAGTCTAAGGGCCATTCAAGGACGTCACCAGGTATTGACGCTCCAAGGGGAGTTACGGGTTGACTCGTAGCTCCCCTCGGTCTTGAGGATTCGTGGATAGAACCCATCTGCATGTACCTTCACGATCGGACAGTACCCGAGGACGATGCACTATCTGAGCAGATTGCCCGACGCACCTGGATGTACTCCCTGGGCGACAGGGCCCTCTATCGTTGAGGAGCCCACGGAGTGCTCATGAGGTATATCACTCGGACGCAGGGTAAAGAACTACTCGAGGAAATTCATGGAGGGGTGTGTGGGGCACATGCATCTTTCTGAACCCTGGTCGGAAAGGCCTTTAGACAAGGATTCTATTGGCCAACAGCTCTCCGTGACATGAGTGACTTGGTGAAGCGATGCCGTCAGTACCAATTTCACGGTAAATGCATTCACCAGCCCGCCCAAGCATTGCAGATGGTTCCCTAGTCATGGCCATTCATGACATGGGGCCTTGATATTCTGGGGGCCTTCCTGGTCTCGCCCGGGGGCCACAAGTTCCTGTTCATCGCACTTGATAAGCGCGCTGTGGTTTCGCTAAACGTCAGCGGTACAGTGGCACAGAAAAAGGAAAGATTCTTTGTAATACCCACTTTACGATAAATAGGTATTTGCTCCGCATTCATGCATACATGGCATTATCATCAACCACACCTTATTTAAACTTAGTTGTATATTAACTTTACTTTATAGAATATGTTAATATTTCATCCTCGGTAGGAATGATTGCAAACACCAATCAATGTAATTAAAACTATAGAATATGTGCATATCTCATCCTTGAAAACTCAATTTGTGGAAATTAACACCAATCAATTTATTTGAAGTGTCGAACCTCGATAAAAGCCCTAACAAGGGGGTGGGTCCAGTGGGTCCCACCAGTGAATCCCCCTTTCCAACTTTCCCAACATTCACCACCTAAAAGTATTCCAAAACCCCCATGAAATCATAACTTGAATTGGATTTCCGAGGACAAACCCTAAAGTCCGAGAAACTAGGGTTTAGTAGATGGATAAGCTAGGATGGTTGGAAATGCCTCAAATTTTGGAAATGGACATGAAATGGTGAATACTAGCCCCATACAAAGTTTGAGAATTTTTAAAGAACCCTACACCCTAGTCGCAGTTCAAATTGCCGATTAGGTCAAAACCCTAGAGTTGTACTGGACCCCTATTCAAATCAAATCCAAATGAGTTCAAACTTATACAGTAGCTCAAGAATAAAGTTTATGAGGGCTGGTAAAAATTTCAAGCTAATTGGAGAAGAAATTGCACATGAAATAACGAGAGGGGAGATCAGGGAATAAATAAAAAGAAAAAGAATAAAACCTAAACCCTATTCAGGCCGAGGCCCACTAACGCGCCCCCGCAGGCCGGCCCAGCTAGCCCCGCGCGCGCGGCCCCCCTCTGGCTGACAGCCCGGCCCCGCTGTCAGCCTCTCCCCCTCTCGCTGCCGCGCCCCGGGCCCGCGTGTCAGGGTCATCCCCTCCACGTCGCCGCCGCCCGCTGGCCGAGCTGGGCGGTGTCCGACCGGCGGTCCGAAGCTCGCCGCCCTATTTAAGCCTCCATCCCGACAGCCCTTTTCTTCCCCCTTCCACTTTCCCGATCCGGAAAAACCCTAGCGCCTGTTTTCCCTCCTCCCGAGCCCTCTGCTTCAACTCCGGCCGCCTCGGTTCTCAACTCCGGTGAGGAATCCACCGCAATCCAGCGCTCCCCCACCTCGATTTCTTCCTCTCCGAGCTAATCCTTTCCCTCATGTGCCTTTTCCCCCTCTCTGTTGCGCAGATCCGAGCCTCCAGCAGCTTAGCACCGTCTTCGTCCTCAAGTCCGGCCGTGGACTCCGTCGAGCTCCCCTAGCTGCTCTGGTTTCCCTCCCCTTCTGTTTTCTAGCCACCGAGCACCGTCTCCTCCTCCGGAACCTCCCTCACCCCTTTCCCTTGCAGATCCGTGCCCGGAGCAGCCCCTCCACCGGTGACCCGAAGCTCCACCGCCACCCTCGCCATCGCCAGCCTCCTCCAGACCTCCCCGAGAACGTTGCTTGCGCACATCTGCATCGCGGTGAGCCACTGGTCCTCCTCGACCTTCTCCCGAGTAAAACCGAGCTCCAGAACGCCCTGCGGCGAGCTCTCCGGCGACGCACCACCGCCTGAGCCTCGGCTCCGGCCGGACCCGAGAGAGAGAGAGAGAGAGCGCGGGTGAGAGAGAGAGAAAGAGGGGGCAGGTGTCGCGTTCTGAATGGATCCCGAGCGCCCGTGTGTATGACAGATGGACCCCTCTGGGGCTGACGTGGATTAGTGGGTGGGGTTCGCTGGTAGTTTCCTCGGGTACGCGTAAGATTTGCAGAATGGCCTGGGTACGCTTCGGGTGGGTTTAGCATTTAGGGTTTCGTTGGTTTAGGGCAGATTTTGTCTAAAATTTCAAACACCTGTAACTTTTGAACCACTGGTCCAAATTTGAAAATTTTTATATATTTGGAAACCTCAGGAGATTCTCTACAAGATGGCTGAATCAAAAGTTAGATTTGAACACATGCACACACTGATACTTAGGGTAGAAGCTTTAGGGTTGTCGAGGGTCTATAAACCCTAGGTTTATGACCCTAACCCCGATTTCGACGATCCTTACAGTTTCGGAATCCTCATGAGAAATCCTACGACCTGGAATAACTAAAATTTCAGTAGAGTTACATGCAGGACATGATATTGGGTTAACTCCTTTAGTTGTCGAGCCCCGTTGAACCCTAATTCGACGAAGCATAGCTTCTTGCTCGTAGCTCCGAATCAATTGATTTCAATTGCATTAATTAATTAGCTCAGAATACTACCAAATTATTAACTTGCATGCCCGTGTCACTCCCATATGAATAATCACTTTAAAACCCTAATGCGTAGTTGCACGAACCTTGCCATGCATATAGGTTAGAACAACTAATCGAACCCAACATCGGAATATTGCTTAGTACTTCATTCCTTTCATCCATCCTCATGCATACATGCTGGATTCATTGATTGCATGATTGCTTATACTCGATACTCAAATTGCTTGCACTAGACTACGAAGAAGGAGACCTGCAGGCCCACGACCAGACGCAAGAACAGGAGCAGTTCGACGAAGGCAAGCAGAGCTTGTTGCATCCCTTCTTTTGTGTTCAGTACTTGCTTATTTTGTTCATGTGTTAATGATTGTATTATCGTTCGTAGCTTATCGTAAATTTTCGATCAAACTAGCATGTTAGGATATGTTGTATTGTGTGTCTAGTGATGGTTGGAATTAATCGATGAGCTAAATAATTGAACCTAAGGTGAGATGTGAGAGCCGAAGGAAAAAGGGTCAGCTGGATAAAGTTGGTATCATTGGAGGAGCCTGGTGCGACTAGGTGAAAGGGTGTGTTGTCGCGATACCAACCTTGAGGTAACTCCAGCGTGGCTACTTCCCTTGTCACCACGTGGACGTTGCCGAGAACAACGCTAGGGTATGTCGAATGGTAAGTCTAGGCCGCTTGGAGCTTTGCAACCTCCAAGGGATAATGCTCTCGAATACCGCTAGTGGTTGTATCGTCGGAACGGTCCGAGAGATTGAATGAATTATGTGTTGATGATTGAGATTGGGATTAATCTAGGGGCTGTACCCTAAGTGATTGAAAATGATGCAAGTCAATGTGTTGGTAATGGATGATTGGTTGGGTGGTTGCCTGAGTAGTATATTGATTAGTTGTCCTCCCTCCATGTTAATTATGCTTTGTTTTCATAATTAAGTATATTGTTACTCTGAGAAGCATTCATGTTTAATTGTGGTTGCACTAGTATGAGTAGGACATTCAATCAAGCACGGATAAGTCTTGCGAGTACATTCGTACTCACCCAGGTTATCCCTGGAGCTTGCAGGTGAGCCGGTGGTCGAAGAGTTTTTCGACGATGTTTGACATGCCTGGTTTCCACGGTTGCGTTCGATGCTTGGGATAGTTAGTGTTTTGTTCAGCGATAACTATGTCGCTGTGGGACTACTATTTTGTTTCCGCTGCTGTTAAGTTTCTCCGTACTCGGATATGTGTCCGGTGTTAACCGACTGATGTAAAATGTTGTCCCATCGTGGACTGTTATTATTAATATCGTATTGTAGAGCTTTGTGACGATATCCGAGTTGTTAATCCAGGCTGCCCCTGCACAATGCGTGAATGATATGAAGTGTATGGGTATGCCGTGAAAGATCGAGGCCGTACCATTTTCTACTAAGTCGAGCAGGAGTTGGTTGAGTGACCCGCTGGCTGAGATGCTGTGCCGGCCAGGCAGGGTGTGGGCGTTCTACCGGGCTTTCGAGCGACCCACTAGCTTCCGAGCTAGGTTAGGGTGTGGGTAGAACCGCCGGGCTCCTCCGACCTTGCTTGTCGTGGTAGGATTCGGGAACGACTCTGACCCTTCACCGGATTACGGAATCGTATGTGGTTTTGGGAAGATTGGTCGCTTCCGGCCGGCTCGCACCCTGGCGGGTGTCGGATCGTCCTACCTTGGTGCGTGCGGCGCAGGTACCGCGCCACCGGGAGGACGAGTCCTTCGGTCCTTGGCGACTTCGCGTTCCCCTAATCATATGCAATTCCGGGTCCGTGACAGCTTGGTATCAGAGCCGAGCTGACCGTAGGAAGCCAATTGCAGGTGGTCGTTAGATAGGAGCTCCCGCTGCGCCTCGCTGATAGGCCAGCAAAACTATTTAAAAGCATAAACCCTATGTTTAAAATGAATAAGTAGATTGCTTTTTATTTCTTCACCTCCTCACTCTTAGTTCTGAAGTTCTTCTCTATTGCATTTGTTTTCATTGTGTGGCTAACCCTGTCCTCTCTAACCCCAAAAATTTGTATAGGATGGTGTATAATGTGGTGACCGACCCGCAACAGCTTGGAGGATGGGCTGCCTTGTTGTGGAGGATGTTGGAATATCTTGGAGTGCCCCCGGAAGAACTCCCTGCCTTCCATGCCAAGACTTATAAGGTTCATGGAAAGACTCACTTTTGGATGGCATGGGTCGCAGTGAAGGTTTCGGACTTGGATCAGACCTTTACATCATCTAGACCCAGTGATGAAGATGCCCGATTGGAAGCCTCAAGAAAAGCAGTTCTCCACCTACGGCATCACTTCGACGAGATCTTTCTATTTTCTCCCTTCCGTCTCATTCCCCAGATTACTGACGGAGGTGCCAGCATCAGGGTACCAGTGCCAAGTGATGACGAAGAAGATGATGAGACTGAGTTGGAGACGATCCAGCACATTGTTGATGCGGAAGTAATGCACCACAGGCTGTATCAGGATTATGGAAAGGCTACTCAAGAAGTGGAACGATTGACAAAAGTTAACCGCAAGCTTCGCATGGAGTTGCGCCGGAGATACCATGTGGCGAATGAGGATGAGTCTTGCGGCGAGAGCCCTTATGTCCCGGTGGAGGAGCCAACCCCGATTTCACCTTGTAGGACCAACCAACCTGAGAGTTCTGGAGCGAAGCCGCGCAAAAGGATGACAGCCCGACAGTACCTTCGGCTTTTCACCCCAAGATCCTCAGAAGCGAATGCCTCGACGCCAGCCACCTCAGTTCCCACGGATGAAGCCGCACTGTCCGAAGAAGAAGAAGAAGACCCGGAAGAGCGTGTGTGGTACACCACGAGCAACCCACCGTCCGATGAGAAGTGAGATGAACGCTTGGAGAATAGCAATGGAGGCTTACGAGACCTATTGGTGTAGTGAAGAATCATTAGAAAGTCCTCAGGAGTGCTGTTTGGAGTTAGCGTTAGGTCAAAGGTCTCATTTTGTAATGTAAGCCGGATCGAACCCTAGGGTTAAAACACCTCTTGGAGATGTGTAATTGGGTATTAAGGGCTGCAATTTTGACGTCTTGTAATGTTTAGATTCGCCGTAAGGTGACCTAAACCGCAGCCCCCATCTATGGACTATGTTGAACGTATTATGGCAATCCAGTATCGTTCTTATCATTGTTCTGTCCTTCATTTTCTCTTAGGGAACAATGTAGCATGTTCATAAATACCCCGCTGAACCAACATGAAACATTTGCTTTCAGCCTCTCTAACCTTGATCCGTTCTTGCTGTTGTCCTTTGGTTGCAACAGAATGGCGTCAGGAACCCGTGGTGCTGCCCGTGGTCGCCGTGAGCGCGATGAGGAGGAAGTGCCACCTCCTCCTCAGCAGCCAAGTGTTGCGGACCTGCTCATGACCCAGAATAGGATCCTCGAGCAGCTGGCGCGTAATCAAGGCGCCGGTGGTGGACAGGCTCGAGGTGGCCTAGCTGAGTTCCAGCGAACCCAACCGCCAACCTTTGATCAAGCCGATGACCCGCTGGAGGCAGATAGCTGGATCCGACAAATTGAAAGGAAACTCGAGCTAGCAGAGTGCGTTGAAGCTAACAAGGTCAGGTTCGCTTCCCACTGCCTAGCCGGCGCTGCCGCAGAATGGTGGGAAAACTTCTTGGTCACGCAAGCTGCTGGCCATGTGGTCACATGGGATGAGTTCAAAACCGGTTTCCGCAACTTCCATATCCCCGATGGTATCATGAACTTGAAGAGGGAGGAGTTCAGAGATCTCCGCCAAGGAAAGAAACCCATCATGGAGTTCCTTCGTGAATTCAACCACTTGTCGCGATATGCCCCTCAGGAAGTTTCCACCGATAGAGAGAAGGTCCGGCACTTTATGGACAAATTGAATGACGAGATGCGGGCAAGGCTAGCCACTGTTGACGTACGCGACTTTCAGTATTTGGTGGATAAAGTCATTAACATAGAAGCAAGAGAGTCCGTTCTCAGCCAGAACCGCAAGCGCGAGAGAGAAGCGCTAAGGTCTGCTGCAAGCAGCTCACAAAAGCCGCGGGTGTGGCAGCAGCAGCCACCCCGCCCTGCAGTTCAATATCCTCCAAGACCGCAGGGTTACGCTTCGCGCCCCCAGCCGCAGAATGCTCAGCCTCATCCACAGAGCGGACAGCCAAGGCCAGCGCTTGACATCACTAAGGTACAGTGTTATAACTGCGGAAGGATGGGGCACTTCGCTAGCGCTTGTCACCAGCCGCGCACCGGATATGCCTTTGCCCCCAAGGCGCAACAGGGACAGCAAGGCAGAGGTCCTCAAGTCAGGGGTCCAGCCCCCAACAAGCCTCAAGTTCCCGGCCGCGGCAGGGTGAATCATATTACAGCCGAGGAAGCACAGGACGCGCCAGAAGTGGTGCTGGGTACGCTCTCCGTTCACTCAACTCCTGCAACTGTTCTGTTCGATTCCGGAGCATCTCATTCTTTTATCTCCAGCAAGTTCGTGCATGATAACCATGTTCCATCATCAGCATTGCATCATCCCCTCATCGTTGCAACACCCGGTTCGGAAATCAGAACCGAACGGGTTTGCGAGGGTATTAAAGTAGAGATTGGTGGGGAAACCTTTCTGGGCAATATGGTAGTTTTGGGATCAGCTGGGTTGGACGTCATATTGGGCATGAATTGGTTGATCCAACACAAAGCTAAGATAGACTGTGCCGGAAGATCGGTATCTCTTACCTCCGAGTCCGGTAAAGAAGTGGTGTTTGTCTCCTCGTCCACAACAGGATGTCTCTTTGCCCTCAGCGATACCCAGGATCAAGGGATTGAGCTAGTTCCTGTAGTATGTGAGTATCCGGATGTTTTCCCTGAAGAGTTGCCCGGTATGCCCCCGGATCGCGCAGTGGAGTTCGTCATCGACCTACCTCCTGGAACCGCCCCTGTCTCAAGGCGACCCTACCGGATATCCCCGAAGGAGTTACTAGAAATGAAGAAGCAGCTCCAGGAGCTTGAGGAAAAAGGTTTCATCCGACCTAGCTCCTCGCCGTGGGGTTGCCCCGCTATGTTCGTAAAGAAGAAGGACTCAAGTCTAAGAATGGTGGTTGACTACCGCCCTTTGAACGAACTTACCGTGAAGAAACAAATGCCCTCTACCCCGGATTGATGACCTCTTTGACCAGTTAACCGGGGCAAGTGTCTTCTCCAAGATTGACCTCAGGCTGGGCTACCATCAGATAAAGATTAGATCTGAAGACATTCCAAAAACAGCCTTCACCACTCGTTACGGGTCGTACGAGTACACAGTTATGTCCTTCGGGTTGACCAATGCCCCTTCCACCTTTACCCAACTCATGAACTCAGTATTCATGGAGTATCTGGATCAATTTGTTGTCGTCTTCATCGATGACATCCTCATTTACTCCAAGTCCGACTCAGAACATGAAGATCACTTGAGAAGGGTGCTTGACAAGCTCCGTGAGCATCGTCTGTATGCCAAGTTCTCGAAAATGCGAGTTTTGGAAACGCCAAGTGGAATTCTTGGGCCACATACTCTCAGCTCAAGGTATCGCGGTAGACCCGAGCAAGGTGCAAGCGGTACAAGAGTGGAAGCAACCCAAATCAGTTACCCAGATCCGGAGTTTCCTGGGATTGGCAGGATACTACCGTCGATTCATCGAGGGTTTCTCCTCCATAGCGAAGCCCATGACCGAACTGTTGAAGAAAGACACCAAGTTTGTGTGGTCTGACAAGTGTGAAGCCAGTTTTCAGGAACTCAAGAAGAGACTGACATCAGCCCCAGTGCTTGTTCTCCCAGACGTCAATAAGGACTTCGAGGTTTACTGCGATGCTTCATACAATGGATTAGGCTGTGTCCTCATGCAAGAAGGTCGCGTGGTAGCTTACGCCTCGCGACAGTTGAGACCTCATGAAGCCAACTACCCCACTCACGACCTAGAGTTAGCAGCTGTGGTTCACGCCCTCAAGATTTGGCGCCATTACCTCATCGGTAACCGCTGTGAAATCTATTCGGACCATAAGAGCCTAAAGTATCTGTTCACCCAGCCGGACCTGAACCTTCGTCAGAGGAGATGGCTTGAGTTAATCAAGGATTACGACTTGGGCTTAAATTATACCCCCGGCAAAGCCAATGTCGTTGCTGATGCCCTTAGTCGGAAGGCGTACTGCAACAACGCTGTGATCAAGGAGCAGCAACCACCTCTTCACGAAGAGTTTCAACGACTGAACTTGGAGATGGTTGGACAGGGTACCCTCGCCACCTTGGAGATGAAGCCATCATTAGAAGATCAAATCAAGGCTGCTCAAGCTCAGAATGTTGGAATGAAGAAAATCAAGGAGAAGATGAAGACCGGTACCACAACTTGTTTCACAGAAGATAAGGATGGAGTATTATGGTTTGGAAAACGACTTGTGGTGCCCAAGGACAAGCAACTAAAGGACTTAATCCTCCATGAAGCCCACAACTCCCCATTGACCATCCATCCAGGCAGTACCAAGATGTACCAAGATCTCCGTCGTCAGTTCTGGTGGACCCGGATGAAGCGGGAGATTGCCCAATATGTTGCTGAGTGTGATGTCTGTCGCCGTGTGAAGGCCGAGCATCAGAGACCCGCAGGCTTACTGCAACCACTCCCTATTCCCGAGTGGAAATGGGAAGAGATTGGTATGGATTTTGTTGTAGGCTTGCCCAGATCTCCAAAGGGCAACGATGCAATATGGGTGATTGTAGACCGTCTATCCAAAGTCGCCCACTTCATCCCTGTGAAAACAACGCACAAAGTGAGCCAGCTAGCAAGGTTGTATATCTCTCGGATTGTTTGTCTCCATGGTGTTCCCAAGAGAATCATCTCAGATCGAGGCACTCAATTCACCAGCAGGTTTTGGAAATGCTTGCACGAATCTATGGGCACTTCTTTATCCTTCAGCACTGCTTTTCATCCGCAAACCAGCGGTCAGGTTGAGCGAACAAACCAAGTCCTTGAAGACATGTTAAGGTCCTGTGCCCTCACAGCTGGTTCCAATTGGGAAGAATACTTGCCGTATGCAGAGTTCGCCTACAATAACAGTTACCAAACCAGCCTCGGAATGGCCCCCTTTGAAGTACTTTACGGAAGAAAGTGCAGAACACCATTGAACTGGTCAGAGACAGGCGAGAGACAATTCTTTGGACCCAACCCAATCGAAGAAGCTGAAGAGCTAGTTCACCATGTCCGTCAACGTCTTCGCGAAGCTCAATCCAGGCAAAAGAGCTACGCCGATCCACGCCGTCGAGAGGTTACCTTCCAGGTTGGAGATAGCGTATATCTTAAGGTCACTCCATTCAAAGGAGTTCACCGTTTTGGAATGAAAGGAAAGCTGACCCCTCGTTATATCGGGCCATATCAAGTCTTAGCCAAACGAGGAACCGTTGCATATCAGTTGGAGTTGCCTCCCGAGCTGTCCCAAGTGCACGATGTCTTCCATGTGTCCCAGTTAAAGGCTTGCCATCGAGTTCCAGAGACGAAGATCAACCCCGAAATAGAAGTGCTACATGAAGACCTGTCGTATCGGGAACATCCGGTATGCATCCTCGACGAAGCTGAACGCAAGACTCGACGTCGTACCATCAAGTTCCTCAAGGTTCAGTGGAGCAACCACACCGAAGACGAAGCCACCTGGGAACGTGAAGAATGGCTCAAGACCGAGTTTCCAGCCTTGTTTGTCGACCGTTAGCGATCTCGGGTCGAGATCTTTTTAAGGGGGGTAGGTTTTGTAATACCCACTTTACGGTAAATAGGTATTTGCCCTGCATTCATGCATACATGGCATTATCATCAACCACACCCTATTTAAACTTAGTTGTATATCAACCGTACTTTATAGAATATGTTAATATTTCATCCTCGGTAGGAATGATTGCAAACACCAATCAATGTAATTAAAACTATAGAATATGTGCATATCTCATCCTTGAAAACTCAATTTGTGGAAATTAACACCAATCAATTTATTTGAAGTGTCGAACCTCGATAAAAGCCCTAATAAGGGGGTGGGTCCAGTGGGTCCCACCAGTGAATCCCCCTTTCCAACTTTCCCAACATTCACCACCTAAAAGTATTCCAAAACCCCCATGAAATCATAACTTGAATTGGATTTCCGAGGACAAACCCTAAAGTCCGAGAAACTAGGGTTTAGTAGAGGGATAAGCTAGGTTGGTTGGAAATGCCTCAAATTTTGGAAATGGACATGAAATGGTGAATACTAGCCCCATACAAAGTTTGAGAATTTTTAAAGAACCCTACACCCTAGTCGCAGTTCAAATTGCCGATTAGGTCAAAACCCTAGAGTTGTACTGGACCCCTATTCAAATCAAACTCCAATTGAGTTCAAACTTATACAGTAGCTCACAAATAAAGTTTAGAGGGTCTGGTAAAAATTTCAAGCTAATTGGAGAAGAAAATGCACATGAAAATAACGAGGGGGAAAGATCAGGGAATAAATAAAAAGAAAAAGAATAAAACCTAAACCTATTCAGGCCGAGGCCCACTAAGCCTCCCCCGCAGGCCGGCCCGCTAGCCCCGCGCGCACCCGCGGCCCCCCCTCTGGCTGACAGCCCGGCCCCGCTGTCAGCCTCTCCCCCTCTCGCTGCCGCGCCCCGGGCCCGCGTGTCAGGGTCATCCCCTCCACGTCGCCGCCGCCCGCTGGCCGAGCTGGGCGGTGTCCGACCGGCGGTCCGAAGCTCGCCGCCCTATTTAAGCCTCCATCCCGACAGCCCTTTTCTTCCCCCTTCCACTTTCCCGATCCGGAAAAAACCCTAGCGCCTGTTTTCCCTCCTCCCGAGCCCTCTGCTTCAACTCCGGCCGCCTCGGTTCTCAACTCCGGTGAGGAATCCACCGCAATCCAGCGCTCCCCCACCTCGATTTCTTCCTCTCCGAGCTAATCCTTTCCCTCATGTGCCTTTTCCCCCTCTCTGTTGCGCAGATCCGAGCCTCCAGCAGCTTAGCACCGTCTTCGTCCTCAAGTCCGGCCGTGGACTCCGTCGAGCTCCCCTAGCTGCTCTGGTTTCCCTCCCCTTCTGTTTTCTAGCCACCGAGCACCGTCTCCTCCTCCGGAACCTCCCTCACCCCTTTCCCTTGCAGATCCGTGCCCGGAGCAGCCCCTCCACCGGTGACCCGAAGCTCCACCGCCACCCTCGCCATCGCCAGCCTCCTCCAGACCTCCCCGAGAACGTTGCTTGCGCACATCTGCATCGCGGTGAGCCACTGGTCCTCCTCGACCTTCTCCCGAGTAAAACCGAGCTCCAGAACGCCCTGCGGCGAGCTCTCCGGCGACGCACCACCGCCTGAGCCTCGGCTCCGGCCGGACCCGAGAGAGAGAGAGAGAGAGCGCGGGTGAGAGAGAGAGAAAGAGGGGGCAGGTGTCGCGTTCTGAATGGATCCCGAGCGCCCGTGTGTATGACAGATGGACCCCTCTGGGGCTGACATGGATTAGTGGGTGGGGTTCGCTGGTAGTTTCCTCGGGTACGCGTAAGATTTGCAGAATGGCCTGGGTACGCTTCGGGTGGGTTTAGCATTTAGGGTTTCGTTGGTTTAGGGCAGATTTTGTCTAAAATTTCAAACACCTGTAACTTTTGAACCACTGGTCCAAATTTGAAAATTTTTATATATTTGGAAACCTCAGGAGATTCTCTACAAGATGGCTGAATCAAAAGTTAGATTTGAACACATGCACACACTGATACTTAGGGTAGAAGCTTTAGGGTTGTCGAGGGTCTATAAACCCTAGGTTTATGACCCTAACCCCGATTTCGACGATCCTTACAGTTTCGGAATCCTCATGAGAAATCCTACGACCTGGAATAACTAAAATTTCAGTAGAGTTACATGCAGGACATGATATTGGGTTAACTCCTTTAGTTGTCGAGCCCCGTTGAACCCTAATTCGACGAAGCATAGCTTCTTGCTCGTAGCTCCGAATCAATTGATTTCAATTGCATTAATTAATTAGCTCAGAATACTACCAAATTATTAACTTGCATGCCCGTGTCACTCCCATATGAATAATCACTTTAAAACCCTAATGCGTAGTTGCACGAACCTTGCCATGCATATAGGTTAGAACAACTAATCGAACCCAACATCGGAATATTGCTTAGTACTTCATTCCTTTCATCCATCCTCATGCATACATGCTGGATTCATTGATTGCATGATTGCTTATACTCGATACTCAAATTGCTTGCACTAGACTACGAAGAAGGAGACCTGCAGGCCCACGACCAGACGCAAGAACAGGAGCAGTTCGACGAAGGCAAGCAGAGCTTGTTGCATCCCTTCTTTTGTGTTCAGTACTTGCTTATTTTGTTCATGTGTTAATGATTGTATTATCGTTCGTAGCTTATCGTAAATTTTCGATCAAACTAGCATGTTAGGATATGTTGTATTGTGTGTCTAGTGATGGTTGGAATTAATCGATGAGCTAAATAATTGAACCTAAGGTGAGATGTGAGAGCCGAAGGAAAAAGGGTCAGCTGGATAAAGTTGGTATCATTGGAGGAGCCTGGTGCGACTAGGTGAAAGGGTGTGTTGTCGCGATACCAACCTTGAGGTAACTCCAGCGTGGCTACTTCCCTTGTCACCACGTGGACGTTGCCGAGATCAACGCTAGGGTATGTCGGATGGTAAAGGCCGCTTGGAGCTTTGCAACCTCCAAGGGATAGTGCTCTCGAATATCGCTAGTGGTTGTATCGTCGGAACGGTCCGAGAGATTGAATGAACTAGGTGTTGATGATTGAGATTGGGATTAATCTAGGGGCTGTACCCTAAGTGATTGAAAATGATGCAAGTAATGTGTTAGTAATGGAATGATTGGTTGGTTGGTTGCCTGAGTAGTATATTGATTAAGATGTCCTCCCTCCATGTTAATTATGCTTGTTTTCATAATTAAGTATATTGTTACTCTGAGAAGCATTCATGTTTAATTGTGGTTGCACTAGTATGAGTAGGACATTCAATCAAGCACGGATAAGTCTTGCGAGTACATTCGTACTCACCCAGGTTATCCCTGGAGCTTGCAGGTGAGCCGGTGGTCGAAGAGTTTTTCGACGATGTTTGACATGTCTGGTTTCCACGGTTGCGTTCGATGCTTGGGATAGTTAGTGTTTTGTTCAGCGATAACTATGTCGCTGTGGGACTACTATTTTGTTTCCGCTGCTGTTAAGTTTCTCCGTACTCGGATATGTGTCCGGTGTTAACCGATGATGTACAATGTTGTCCCATCGTGGACTGTTATTATTAATATCGTATTGTAGAGCTTTGTGACGATATCCGAGTTGTTAATCCAGGCTGCCCCTGCACAATGCGTGAATGATATGAAGTGTATGGGTATGCCGTGAAAGATCGAGGCCGTACCATTTTCTACTAAGTCGAGCAGGAGTTGGTTGAGTGACCCGCTGGCTGAGATGCTGTGCCGGCCAGGCAGGGTGTGGGCGTTCTACCGGGCTTTCGAGCGACCCACTAGCTTCCGAGCTAGGTTAGGGTGTGGGTAGAACCGCCGGGCTCCTCCGACCTTGCTTTGTCGTGGTAGGATTCGGGAACGACTCTGACCCTTCACCGGATTACGGAATCGTATGTGGTTTTGGGAAGATTGGTCGCTTCCGGCCGGCTCGCCCCTGGCGGGTGTCGGATCGTCCTACCTTGGTGCGTGCGGCGCAGGTACCGCGCCACCGGGAGGCCGAGTCCTTCGGTCCTTGGCGACTTCGCGTTCCCCTAATCATATGCAATTCCGGGTCCGTGACATTCTTCATCACCACGCAAAAATTCCGCCACGATGGTTCGGTTTCCCGGAAATCTACCAGGAGAGCGCGTGTGCCTGATCGACGGATCAGATCAAATTAGAGAGCATTTTTCAGGCAATCTAGTTTGAAAAGTCTTCTCAAACTACTCAGAAGTTTATCCTGATAAGGGCATTGCAACTCCAGTAGAGTTACTACCTACTCGGAGAGGGTTGTCGACTAAAGTACTTGGATCACCTACTGAGAGTTAGTTCCTGAATAGCGCAGATTTTCAACAGAACCGCCAGGCCTCACTTCACGTACTGATGGGGGGCTTAACGATGATTAGTATAGTATCCCGTATACGAGGAGGTATCCGTATACGATTCCCTGGACTATTGGAATAAGAATACGTATCCGGCAAGGATCCCCAGGAGATAAGGTAACCCCCCGTAAGGAGGAAGGACACCCCTTAAACTAGGAAGTCAATCCCGACGTTTAAGGAAGCCAGAGTTCTACTCGGACATAAGTCCATGTCCAGTATGACTCGGGGAGCCCCCTATAAAAGGATCAGCAATCCCATAGGGGAGGGGGAGGAGGACAGGTCAAGTTAGATCCAAGAAACCCTAGGAGAAGCTTGAAGCCATCCAGAAGCCCTCACGACTCCCACGAGAAGACCCGCCGCCTCGAAGGAGTCGAGCCCAGCGGAATTAGTCGCCATAGCCTCTGATTAGGTCTAGGGTAGCCACTAACATACACATCCCTTGTAAAGACACTCTTTGATCAATATATACGAACAGGACGTAGCGTTATTATCCTGAGGGAGGCCCGAACCTGTATAAAAAGGGCGTTTCCTTGTCGTCAGATCTCTTGGCCTTGTGCCTTAGAGGTCCCTACCCCCCAAGTATCATAGTTCCATGAATACCATAAGATCAGCGGTTTACCGATCGTCGACAATGATGCTATAGGCTTAATAAATTTTCCATCACTAAATAAGATTTGTTCAGATTTGTCTGTTCAGGCTAAGGGGGCCAACATGAATTTATTGCCTGTGTCACTTTCTTTTCTAAAGGTCCCCTGGAAATCACAAACCAAGGTGGGGAGAGGTTTCAACAAGCTACCCACCTTGTGAACCAAAAATAAAAACAATTTAAGTTAGCAATTAGAGGTTTATTTTGGAATAGCCATGGCCTAGCAAACCCTGCTAAACATTGCCGTATTTCAGAACTCGTTAAACCAAACCTTTTGGACTTTGTTGCTATTTCCGAAACTGTGACCATATATTTTCCTCAAGCTAAGTTGTTGTCTTTATGAGGCGCAAGGGATTTTTTGTGGCACTGGACTACTCCTTGGGGCTGTCTGGTGGTACTTTGCTAGGAGTTAATAGGCTATTTTTTCATATTGACTCTATTGATGATGGGAATTTTTTATTAAATTCAAACTGCGTAATAAGGTAGATAATTTCTCTTGGGTGTTGATGGCAGATCATGAAGAAGAATTTTTCCTTACCGAGTTGGTTCATGCTGCTAATCATGATGGGCTCCCTATTCTGATTGGGGGGATTTCAATCTTATTAGATGCACCTCAGAAAAGAATAACAACAATTTTCATGATAAATGGCCCTTTTCATTTAATGTTGTCATTGAAATCTTGGAGTTGCGTGAGATTGCACTTTCGGGTAGGAAATTTACTTGGGCGAATAGTTTAGACAATCCCACTTATGGAAAGCTAGATAGAGTATTAATGAGCTCTGAATGGGAGTTTAAGTTTTAGTTGGTCACGGTTACTACGCTTGAGAGGGTGCTTTTGGATCACACCCTCTTTTGTTGCACGCAAGGGTGCCATCCCATTCTCACAAGCCACGCCGTTTAAATGTGAGTTAGGATGGCAGCAGTGTGAGGGCTTTTTTGGGATGGTGTCCAACGATTGGAATAATCGGAGTTCATCTGGATCATCAATGACTAATTTAAAAAAAAGGGTACTCCAGACTATTGATGCTTTAGATATCCTAGCTGAATCTCGTCAGCTCCTTCCTTCGGAAATTGCTTTAAAGCATGACGCTAATGATAATTTGGTCTCCCTCCTCTGGGAAGAGGAACTGAAATGGTACCAATGGTCTAAGGCTAAGTTTATCCTCGTTTGTTGGCTAATGGGCATCATCGGAAGCAGATGATTTACCAACTTGAGCAAGAGGACGGGCCCATTAGTGGGGATGATAATTTACGCAAATATATTACAGATCTTTATGCCAAACTCTTCGGACAGCCTGAGGATAATCATATTGATTTTACAAAAGATAACAATGATATTCCTCAGGTTTCTCCTGAGGAGAATGATCTTCTCACCGCTCCTTTACGAAAAAGGAGATCCATGAGGCTATTTTCACTATGGAGCATAATAAGGCCCTTGGTCCCGATGGTTTCCCAGCGGAATTTTATCAAGTGTTCTGGGAAACTCTCAAAGGGGATATTTTGGCGATGTCTAATGATTTTCATGCAGGGCATTTGCCCTTACATTCCCTTAATTTTAGCACAATTATGTTGCTACCAAAAGAAGACGTGAAACAAAGACAACAATGTCGTCCAATCTGTTTGCTTAATGTGAGTTTTCAAATTTTTACGAAATTAGCGACTAATAAACTGGCTTTGGTGGCGGATAAAGTTATTCGGCCTAGCCAGACGGCTGTTTTATCTCAATATACTTGAAGGTGTCATCATTTTACATGAGATTCATAACACAAAAGCTGATGGGATCATTCTGAAATTGGATTTTGAAGAAGCTTATGATAAGGTTAAATGGCCTTTCTTGCTATTCTATGCTTAAAAGGTTTCTCCGCCATTTGGCTGGAGTGGGTGATGAATTTTATCCAAGGAGGTAGTGTTAGTATCAAAGTAAATGATGATGTTGGTCCCTTCTTCCAAACAAGGAAAGGCCTCCGACAAGGTGATGCTATGTCTCCCATCATGTTCAATTTGTTGGTGGACATGCTCGCTATTTTACTCAAAAGAACAAATGAGGTAGGACTCATTGAAGGCCTCGTGCTGCACCAAGTGGATGGGGGTTATCTATTTTACAATATGCTGACGATACGACTATCTTTCTCCAACATGATCTAGAATATGCTACAAACCTCAAGATTATTCTTTGTATATTTGAACAACTGTTTGGGTTAAAGATTAATTTTCATAAGAGTGAGTTTATTTGCTTCGAAGAGGCCAAACACTTTGAAGGCCAGTACACAGAGCTCTTTGGCTGTGGGTTGGGATCATTTCCTTTTCACTAATTGGGCATCCCGATGCATTATAAGCGTCTTCATAACTCAGACTAGCAACACATCGAGATCATTTCGAGTCTCGGTTAAGTTCGTGGAAGGAGAAAGATTTATCCGTGGGGGGAGACTGGTTTTAATCAATTTAGTGCTTTCTAGTTTACCGATGTTTATGCTCTTATTTTTTGAAATCCCTGTTGGTGTTAGAAAGCAGCTTGATTTTTATAGATCTAGATTTTATTGGCAAAGTGCTGAACATAATAAAAAATATAGGTTAGCTAAATGGAGCATTTGCCGTCGCCCTAAGGACCAAGTAGGGCTGGGTATTCTTAACCTACAACAACAGAATCGTGCCCTTTGCAAATAGCTTTTCAAACTAGTAAATGAAGATAGCTTATGGCAGCGTCTACTCCATCAAAAGTATCTTAGGACCAAAACTTTGGCTCAGGTGGAGTTCAAGCCCAGGGATTCTCAATTTTGGGCTGGTCTAATGGCAGTAAAACATTTTTTCTTTTTGCTTTGCCGCTTTCAGGTTGGGAATGGAACCCAAACCAGATTTTGGGCTGATTTATGGTTTGGTTGCTCTACTTTGAAAGAGAGATATCCAAGCTTTTTAATGTGGCTCAAAATAAAAATGTGTCTGTTGCTTCGGTATTCCAAACCACCCCTTTAAATCTGTCTTTTCATAGAGCTATTATTGGGGCTAAAATTAGTAGAGTGGACGTTTTGATGCGTGATATGGAAGCAGTTACGATTACTCCTAACCAGGATAGAATTTGATGGGTTCCCAATTGAAGTGGGTTGTTCTCAATCAAGTCTTTGTACCAAACATTGATGAATTCTAATGCCCAGTTTGTCATAAGCACTTTTGGAAGCTGAAGGTACCTCTCAAAATCAGAATTTTTCTTTGGTATTTGGACGGGGTTTAGTGTTGACAAAAGATAACCTGGTCAAATGAAATTGGAAGGGTAGTCCTTCTTGTTGTTTTTATTCACATGATGCGACAATTCAACACATTTTCTTTCAATATAAGGTGGCCAAGTTCTATTGGAAAGTGTTACATATAGCTTTTAACATGACTACTCCCAGCTTTATTGCTAATATGGTAGGAGCTTGGCGCAATTCTTTTGAAGCTACCTACAGAGATCATGTTTTTTTCTGGCAAAACTTTATGATGTAATTTTTTGACATAAAGTTTTTTATCATCCTAATCAGGTGGTGTTTCTATGTGTATACCTTCTTCGCACATGGGTGCCATTGTAGCAAGAGGATCAATGAGAATCGTTCCAAGTGGGGAGCGACCGGTTGAGACGAGTGGTGCTACACTTGTTCTCATCTAGTGCTACGAGACAGCAGCCTAGAATTACTTCCGGAGATATTCCATAGTATCACCTGCGATATCCGATTGGTAACCTCAAAATCTCTCCTGATGAAGAAGAATTAATGGATCTGGAGTACACATCGAGTAGGGAAGACCCTTGGATAGTCCACGCAATTGAGGATGGCTTGAGGGATCCTGAATACCCATCACGGGGAGACGGTGCTGCTGATCCACAACAAGGCACTAAAGGTCTCCCACAAGATAATTCACTGGTTACACCGCAAGGGAACATCATCAAGCCAGTGGACCTGAACACCTCCTAGCAAGGCGGAGAATAGTACTTGTCCTAAACTGCTCCGAAACTCTCCGAAGTTTGCAACAAGCTGTTATGACCTTCAACAATCAATCTAGCAACCCCTGATGGAGAACAATGGTTATGCCAATTAGGGGCAGAACTATAGCAGGCTCTGGGGCAAGCAGAGTCTTCTCGATTGATGTCTATTACCCACAGCTCCAATCATAGAAGTACTCCTCCACGGGCTTTCAGAGAAGAATCAGACCAAGAAGGAAGGCATCCTAGGAATAGAGCTACTTGGGAAGCCGACCAACGCAACTGGGGAGATCTACCTCCGCCTGCTCATGACTACCAAGACTTACGTGAAAAACTTAATCATCGTTGGAACTCAAGGGACCGGCAAAGATGTTCCCTAGCTTGAGATGCCCCCAAACATCGTAACCGGAGCTGGGAGCAATCCCCTACTCTGGATAGCAGAGAGTTTGAAACTTCTCGAAAAACCATCAACGGGTGTCAAGCCTTTATGCCAGACCTTCGGTGGGTACATTGGCCATCTCGATTCAAACCCAGATCGATGGAAATGTACAATGGCACTGCAAACCCTACGAAATTTCTATAGATCTACACTACAACCATCGAAGCTGCAGGTGATGATGAGAAGGTTATGGCCAACTACCTTCCGACTGCCTGAAGGGAGCGGCAAGGACGTGGTTGACGAAGCTCCCTCTAGGCATAATCCATTCGTGGGATCAGCTATGCGGCATGTTCGTAGGGAACTTCCAGGGCGCATATGCTCATTTGGGCAAGACTGATGACCTTTTTCGGCTCACACAGCAAAGAGGCGAAACTCTACATGAGTTCACCAAGCGCTTTAGTGTCATCCGCAACACTATACTCGTGGTAAGTGATTCTGATATAATCCATGCTTTTGTCTGTGGTAACAGGAACAAACGATGCATACAAGATCTGGTTATGCATCCCCCAAAAATGGTGGTGCAGCTAATGGACCTCACCGAGAAGGCTTCCAACGCCAAAGAAACCCTGTTACACATCAAAGAACAAGAGCAAGGGATGACTTGGTCTCACCCCAGACAAGAGGGAAACTCGTCAAAGAGCAAATACAAGAAAAAGCCCTTCGGAGGAAACAGGGAAAAGAGGCCAAAGACCGATGATGTGATGGCCAACATCCTCACGAAGTACACTTGGCAGCCCCACTCCAATGACAAGCAGTCGGCCTCTACTGAGAAGGCAAGTAAGAACTGGTGTGACTTCCACCAAGCTGATTCACATGATCTCCGCCAATGTCGACTGTTCAAAGAGTACCACAAGGCAGAGAACGAGAAGCATCATATGAAGTCCCCATAGGTAGCAAACAATAGTCGGGACTCCGATTTCGACGACAACTCTAGCCATGGACCGTTCCAGGGGGAAGAATGGGCGATCGACCACATGTTCGGGGGCTTGGCTTCTTATGAATCAAAAAGGCAATACAAAACCATCGCCCGAGAAGTCTTGGCAATGGCTCCACGAGCGCTCCACACAATCAAGTGGTCGAAAGTTTAGATCTCCTTCGACCAAACTGACTGTCCCGAGAACCATGTCCGACCAGGAATATACCCAATTGTTGTTGAGCTAACGACTAACAACTGCAGGGTGGCCCAAGAACTCGTTGACGGAGAAAGCTCGCTGATATCCTTTTCACGAGTGCCTTGACACGATGCAAATTCCACGTTCGTCTGTCAAATCAGTGACTCAAGCCTTCCACGGTATCATACCCGGCTCCTTAGCAACTCCAATCGGTTAGATCACGCTCCCCATAACCTTCGGGAGACCAGAGAATTTCCGGACAGAGCGAGTCCTGTTTGACGTGGTCGATTTTGAGACGGCATAAAATGTCATCTTAGGATGGCCAACTCTCGCCAAATTCATGGCAGTCACTCACTACTCATACGAGTGCATGAAGCTGTGAAAGGATCGTAGGTGCCGACTTGAGGAGGGGGTGAATAGGAGGCTAACCAATTTTAGACAATTACTTTAATTTATCAAGATTAA
>JAGXJF010000473.1:0-148562 GCA_019208055.1 Stipa capillata | reverse complement strand
CACGCCCGTCAGTGGAGATACACTGAAAAACCAAAAAAATGCCAGCCCCTAGGGGAGGCTCGCTTCCGTAGCTGCTCCTGCTTCGCCTGCCAAAATCCCCAGAACTAGTATGCCAATCGAATCAAAATCGAAGCACGCAAACAGACTTTGGTTTTTTTTGGACGGACAGAGCGAAATTGAACGCGAGAATTGGGAGAAAAAGGAGGAGGGAAGCAGGCACCTTGAGCTCGATGCATCTGGTTGCCGGCGACCTGGTTGAACCGAAGGGAATCAACCTCCCCGGGGCCAAATCGCGAGGGGCGGGAGGGAGGGAAACCAAGAGAGGAGCGGCGGAGGAGGCAGGTGACCTGCTCGATGTGGCCCTGCGGGAAGTAGAAGACGAGGTCACCGACGCGCGGGAGGGTGACGAGCGGGCCGGCGCAGGCGTGCCACAGCTCGTCGTCGAGCGGATCACCACCTGCTCGGAAACGCAACACCCCACGAAACAATCAGACACGAGAATCGCTGAGCCAGAAAGGCGCCATGTTAACCAGATCTGGGGCGCGCGCGCGAACGTACCTGGGGTGGAGCCCTGCGTCAGCGTCGGTGCCATGGCGACGGGCGGCATCGCGGGCGCTGGGCCGGCGGAGGCGGCGGCGCGTGAAACCCTAGAAGGAGGAGGGAGGCAATGGTGCCGGGGGGGGCTGCAGAGGTGGAGGGATCCGATGGCGGGGGGGGAGGGGGCGGAGGCGGAGGGGCACGGATCCGGCGACGTCGGGGAGGAGGCGAAGGCGGAGGGGGCCAGAGCGGCCGGAGGCGACGACGTCGGGGAGGAGGCGGAGGCGGAGGAGGCAAGAGCAGCCGGAGGCGGAGGGGCACGGATCCGGCGACGTCGGGGAGGAGGCGGAGGCGGAGGGGACCAGAGCGGCCGGAGGCGGAGGGAGAGGCGGCGAGGCCACCGTGAAGAAGAGGAGGGAGGGTGGCGCACGGGTGAAGTCAGGAGAGAGAGGAGGCCGGTTCGGGGGAAATGAAGTAAAGTTAGGGTTAAGGGATGCCTGAACTAGATTGGGCCAAAATATCACTGATGGGCCACAACTTGGGCCTGTCAGTGATGTAGTATACTCTACTGACGGGCTGTAACAACGCGCCCGTCAGTGATACTTCCTATCAGTAGAAATATACAACTACTGACGGCGATGTTTTCGACCCGTCAGTAATTATTTTTTCTGGGGAATTTGGACAATCTACTTGAATATCTACTGACGGGTACCTGTTAGCCCGTCAGTGGTGAATAGTACCACTAACGGGTATTTTCTGCCCGTCAGTGGAGACTAGGCAGGAGAAGTATTTTCTGGGGTAGTGACCTATGGATGTCAGAACATTTATGCGAGTAGCACAATTTAAACAAGTTTCAACAGCTGTAGGAGCAGGCAAAGATATAATATTTGAGGTAATGGAAGAGTTAGTATCATCATTGCATTCAGCATGCTTTGCCTTGAGCTCCTCATGCTCCTTGAGGAGAAGCTCATGAGCTAACTTAAGCTTGTCATGAGCAATCTCCAAGTTTTTCTGATCCAGCCTGAGGTTCTCCCTGTCATCCATAACCTCATCGCAGGTATCTCTGAGCTCCCTAAGCTTGTCCCTTAAGGATATGTTTTCCTTCCTCTCCTTGCCATAGGCCTTATCTGTTCTTTCCAAGATACCCATTAGTTCAGCATAATCAGAAAAGTCATCCTCAGTAGTACCTTAGACTCTTTAGCCATGAGGCAAAGATGAGCAGGGATAGATGACGACTGATCAGCTTTGGCGTTGATGTTGGAGCTGTGTGACATGGCTGTGTCACAGCTGGACACTTTAGTCATGCTGATGGCAATGCCTGCAACTTCTCCTTCCTCTTCAAATTCTTCCTCTGAGCCTGAATCATCAGATATCCAAGCTCGTCCAACATATGCTCTTGCAGTAACTTTATTCTTGGCATAAGTTAGATGCTTGTTGTTGAATGTCTTCTTCCTCCCATGGTAGTCTTTCTTCTTCTTGTAGTGGCTGTTATCCTTCTTTTTGACTGGACAATCAGCAGCAAAATGACCTTCTTTACGACACTCAAAGCATTTGTTATCCTTGACCAGCTTCTTGCCTCTGAATCTGTTACTTGAGCCAAACTGCTTCTTCTTCTTATAGAATTTTCTGAAGTTTCTTGTGAGCAGATTTAGCTCAGTTTCTTCTCCGCTGGTCATCTCCTCATCCAGGTCTTCACTACCTTCACTTTCAGGTTGTGAAGCTGAGGCTGTAGTCCTCAAAGCAATATTCTTCTTGAGTGAGGAAGATAGGCTGTGCTTGCTTTCCTGCTTGATCTCCATCTCATATATTAGTATCCTTCCTAACACTTATGTGGGCTTTATCTGATCAAAGCCGTCCTTCTCTTTCAGCATCAGAACAAGAGTTCTGTAGGGCTTTGGCAGCACTGACAGAAACTTCTTGATCACATCTTCATCATCAACTCGATTTGATCCAAATGCCTTCAGCTGATTTGTGATAATGGTGAGTCTTGAAAATAGGGAATTTATGTCTTCACCATGTTCATAATCAAATCTTTCCAGCTTTGATTCTAGCAGACTTCTCTTGGACTTCTTTAGAGTGTTGCTGCCCTCATATATCTGCTCTAAAGTGTCCCAGATTTCCTTGGCAGAGTCCATGGTGCTGACACTGTTGAAATCATGTTCTTGAAGGCCCATGAAGATGGATGTGGCAGCTCTTGCATTATTCTAGATATTTCTCTTGTCGTTGATGCTTGATATTATGGTGTCTTCCAACCTATAACCTGCATTCACAACCTCCCAAACATCTGGGTCTATGGCGATAAGATGCATCTGCATCTTTCTTTTTTAGAATGCATAGTTACATCCATCAAAGATAGAGATTTTACCCTCATAGCCCGACATCCTTTAAACTTTAGCTGTTATGCCAATTCAAAGAGCAACCTGCTCTGATACCAATTGAAAGGATCATAGGTGCCGACTAGAGGGGGTGAATAGGAGGCTAACCAAATTTAAAAAAATTACTTCCAATTAACAGGTTTAAGACTTAGCAGGTTTAAGGGTTTAGCTAGCTGTGAGACAGCTACTCAGGCAGTATTTCATATGTAAATTAACATGTAGCTATCACACAGTTAGCTAACACATGTGATCTAACAGTCCTAAACAGATATATGACAGATAGCTGTGTGACAGGTAACTGGCACTGATACGACATAAGCAATAAGGCAACTGTGACACAGCTAGATTAACACAGGCAATGAGAAATGATTGCAGCTAGATTATGTATATCAGTAAATCACACAAGCATGCAAATCAGATGAGCAAGTAAGTACAGAATGTAAAGTACTCAGGGAGACAAAGAGTTTTTCACCGAAGTTCCCACTCTTTTCAGAGATGGTACGTCTCCGTTGGAGAGGCTACTCCGAAGAGATCGCCAGCACTAAATCGTGCTTGTTCTCCGAGTACCTGAGTTCTCAGGTCTCTTTCTCTTGCTTGTGAAAGTCTTTTCGCCTTGCAGCAGGTAGACCTCAAATCACCTTCACAGACTACTGTACTAGCCCGCACAAGCTTGGGTGGTCACAGCAACTCCTATACTTATCTAGTAGTAGACGCTCCAAGAAAGAATCTGCAACAACAATTCTTGGAGGAACTAGTGCTCTCTGCTCAAAGCTTTAACTCTCACTTGAACTAAGACTTAGGAATGTTTGCTTCTGTTCAGGAGAAAAGAGGTTTGCAACGGTCGAAATGGATTGCAGAGCTTTCACAAAGGTTGAGGTCTGAGACCTCCCTTGGTCCTCTATATATAGAGTCCACAGGCACCTGACCGTTACACTCATGCCACGTAGGATTAAGTGGGTCACCGGTGACAGGCACCGGTGACACAGCTAATCACAACGCACAATGGTAACCAGTTCAGGCAGACCGATACCTGTATCACCGGGGGCTAACACAGGTGAAACCCTAACTGACGTAGCCTCACTACTCAGCCCGGGTCTTGGCACACTACATGCTCTCAGCGCACACACTAACTCGGATACCTACTTAGGAGAGAACCTCCAATAATCTTTTGACTCGGCAGACAGACTATTGTAGTGCAGTTCACTTAGCATTTACAAGCTCTCCCCTAGCATAGAGATGTATCTGAGTCATAGAGCGGTAGTTCACCTGTGACACAGCTGTGCCACACAGGTAACTTTGGCTCTAGGGTTTTAGGAAGCTAGCACAGCAGTGTGCTAGCACAACCCAGTTTCACACTTGTGCAAAACTATTGTTACAGGGTCACTGACCTCAAAGTATCAGTGCCACTGTCCAACACTCTGAGCATTGAGCAAAAGAATCTCCAATAATCATTGCTACTTCACCCCTCTTGATAGTATAGGCGTTTTCTAAGGACTCAAGAAAACTAGCAAACCTAGGCTTCAGCTTCCACCAACTGTAGTCACGACTCTTGACGCATCAAGCCACCATCACCTTACTTGCAACTCCTTGCATAGCACCGGCTTCTTCACAGCTGTGGCACAGCTGCCTAGCGCAGCCATCTCCTTGTCTTGAAAACCACCTTTGTACTTTTGGGTGGTCATCCTTTCGTGGATGAATCCTTTTCCTGGAACCTACTTATCCTGCTTACACTCATTTTAAACATTAGATTCCAATTTAGATTGCCATTAACCATCAAAATGATTTAGGGGCCTAGATGCTCTTTCAACATGGTTAGGTAATATTATTGTACCTCATACTCTACAATGTTGTAAGGAGGATGCATGCCATAGTGGCAGAAGTTTTATTCACGGCAGCTCTTAATGTTTCTTTTCGACCGGCTATCATTACGACAAGCTCGTGGCCTAGAATACCTTGTATCCAAGATGGCATCGATCACACTGACTAATGAGCATGACAGTTTCTCATGGGTTCTTCATCATAGTGGATAATTTAAGGTCCAATCGATGTATAAAGTTCTTATGAATTCACAAAGTCGGTTTCCATCACAAACAGTTAAGGAAGCTTAAATTACCTCTCAAAACAAAAAAATTCATATGGTATTTGAGAAGGGGTGTAATCCTAACAAAAGACAATCTAATTAAATGGAACTGGCGGGGGGAGCAAAATTTGTTGTTTTGTGATCAAGGTAAAACTACTCAACGCCTATTTTTCGATTGCCATGTTGCTCAGTTTATTTGATAGGTAGCTCATATTGCTTTCAACCTGTCTGCTCCTATTAGTGTGTCTCATATATTGGGGTGATAGCTAACAGGAATGGAGAGAGAGTTACGTTTATGCATTCTCGTTGGCGTAGTGCCTATGTATTGATCTATTTGGCTATGTCGTAACGGTATGTTTTTTGATAAAAAGTTTATCTCAATTCAAATTAGGTTGTCATCCGGTGTGGAAGTTTACTGAGATCTTGGGCGCCTTTGCAAAAGTTGGAGTTCAAGAAAAACATGATCCAAAGGAGCAAATAACTAATGGCTTTGATGATGGAGCTCTTTTCTACTAGTAGCTGGCACACCTGCAGGTGACTGGAAGATGGCAGCCCTTTGATGACTTGAAATGATTTAGGTCATGTTTTTTGTTAATTTGGATGTAAGCCTTTGGGCAAACTTATTTACTTTCTAAACATTGTAATAATTGAATAATGTTAGACTTTGCACATCTATCTGATGTAGAGACCGGTGTAAATAAAATCTTCCTTTAAAGAAAATACATTAGATAAGGATTACTGCTCCATCAAACAAGCACAGATCCTTTTGGTACCATCATTATTGGCAAGTAATATTTAGGCAGTGCTATCAACTAGCTTAAGTCGTCTACCATAATCATTTTCTGCTTGTGTCTAAAAGGTACCACGTAAGAATTTTTAATGGGGTGGATGAGAGACGGTGAAGTAGAGAATGAGCTTTCATCTTATAGGAAAAGTTCTACATCGACCCTAAAATTTAGCGCAGGGGCTAGTTAACCTCCACAAGTATAAAATCAGATAAGTAATCCACTTATCTATTGAAAATTATCGAAATAACCTCGTAGATGGTTTCAAAATATGGTATTACACACGTAAAAGATGATATAGCTCGCTGACATGAATGATTTGCCTACCTGGATTAGTCACCGCGGACCCATATGCTCCATCCAGCGTCAGCCACCAAAGATCCTCAAAATGCTCCCTTTGACCATTGGGCCCAACTTGCCGGGGAGTCGTATATATTACATTGACATGTGGGGTCAGATTTCTTCTTATTATGTTTAAGATGCTTTGCTGAGTCATCACCACTTGTTGAGACATAACATGCACTACATATGCAATACCATCCTTTAAGACCCGGTTATTTGAATGATTTTTAATAGATTTTTTTTAGAGAGGAGGTGCCGGTTGGGGGAGAGTTGTTTACAGAGTTTCATATTTGAGTGGGTTAACTAGTCGCTGCTCCAAACTAATGACAATAGTGTAGACCTTTTTTCCTATATTATATATCATGCAGAAGCAAGCTAGCAAGTATACAACAAAATTGCTTTGGAAAGATGAGCAGGCAAATCAAGGAAAAAGAAAAGGGTCCGCGGTGGGGTGGTGAATGATGGGCTACTGTTTTGGTAAAAGTGTTTTGTTGGAGTACGTGGTTGTATATAATCTTGTTACTAGATGAGACCAATCATTTTTGTGAATTTATATACGAAACCGTCGTGGCCTTAAACAAACAAACAAGTAAATGATATAGCATCGTTAATTGATGGAGATGAAAAAGGGTGTATGCAGGGACTCTCCGTACGTAGCCATAATTGGAGTTAATATATTTTGCAAAGATTTGGACTAAGATCCCGATTTACTGATGATGGTACGTACTAGCCCATTGATCACTCAATGGGCTGAATTAATTCACTCCACCTGCCCGTGTGATCCTGATTAGATCGTGTGGAGCCTACCAAAAAGGCCTGGGCCGTAACCCACGGTACAATCGTACTATCAGCTCCATGCTCCGTGTTTCCTTTCCTCAAGCTGGGTCAAATTAATCTTGTATCCTCAGCACTATCATTAAACTTTCTCTCAAAAAAGTAACATAATTAAACTGAAGTTCAACTGTTCAACCATCTCCAATAAACATGTTGTATATACGACGTTAATTGGCTACGTTGCACTTCTGAAAATAGATTTAGATGCATACTAGTATATTGTTGAATGATGTGTAAAGCTGTAAATTCTGGTTCAAAAATATTTCCATTTATCGGCTGTATAAAAGAGAAATTGCGTTCACTTACATTAATTGTTATTTTAGGCCCTCCTCTCCTGTAGCTCATAATTGAATACATATTTGGATCAAAAATTTAGGTGTATACATCTCTAATTTTCTTCATTGAAGTGGAATTTTTGGAATTTTCGAGAACATGCGGTTGCATATGCACATGGGTGCAAATCGTCCGCACTCGCTTAACGAGTCAAAAGTGTTTGGCAAGCCGGTTCCAGTTTCTCTATAGAAGCTAGGAGCTGGAGCTTGACCAAACCAGGAACTATAGAACATGTTTTGGAGTTTTGGCCGAGCTCTGACTCAAGCTAGCGCCATAAGAAACTATGTTCACTAGATGTTAAGAGCCGGCTAAGTGCGCAAAGGTTGCTCCAACGTCTTCTACATATATACACATCCTGACATCCATCTTCTCTTACCACGGCTTCGTAAATTGGTGTTTTTGCCAGACGTGCAATAATATAAAAGTCACCTTAGAAAAAAGACATCCTGATTTGATCATCTGAGCTGAATTCAGATGCAATTGATGTCTCTTGAAATCCCCTATCCGACAGTATCTTGTTTTGAGTAGCAAGGGGCCGACATGGGCATGGCAGAAGCACGACGCTATTGGCAGTCTAGGCACGCAGACGCGATAAAAAATTTGTTAGGTTTCGACCTGCGTGCAGTTCAACGGTCTCAGCTTGACTCATTGCGTGACCTGCAGCGTCACCTCTCCCTCTCCCTCTCCCCGGTGGTACAAATCAAATCGGTTGTTGCATCCCATGCTGGTCAAATGTACTCCATATATCTAATGAGGCCGTTTCTCTTACTCATCATTTACATTCCAACATGTAATGAGACCGAGCGTTCGAGCAACACACTCAGCGCCATTGCTAACCACAGCCACGGGTTCGACGACGTTGGTTGTTGTCGTTTCTTCGAGGTATACGCATTTAGCATTAGTGAAACAGCAAGTACCCCACGCTCCAGAGGTTTTAGGGATCTTAGATTAACATGCAAACTGCATGTGTAGAGAGTTGAGTGTGCGTGGAGCATGTCTTGTACCTTTTCTATGTGATTTCTCATCGATGGAACTACAATAAGCCCCAGCCCCGTTGCCTCGTTTTGCCAACAGAGCTGCTAGTTTTTCGACCGTCATGTGCAGGCCTAGGCCTAGGTGTCTGAAGTACGGATTCTCAACGTTGGCGACGAGCTTGTCATCTTCGGTCCAGGGTCCTCTTCTTTGATGGTGTATGTTTAGTTTCTTTATTTTCTTGGGTCCCTCTCTATAAATACTGTGATCGACGACTTTTTGTAATATAATCTAGAAGCTTCAGGGTCTCTTTTAGGCACATTGTCCTTAAAGTGTTCCCACACAAGCATGGAGAGCGCGCGGTAACTCTCGATTTCATTGAAGGCCTACCCCTGAAGCCAACTGATTTCCTTGGTCACACCCATTCAAAGCTTTAAGATTGCTCAATGTTATGATTAACCTAGTTATTATTTAGCATATATATGTGTGTCAGGTTAGGAGTTAAGTATGAAAGGTTTTGGCAAGTCTGGACGTATTGCATACGTCGGACTCTAGCTGTTAGGAGTTTGCATTAGGAAAGGAAAGAGTTAGGAAAGTCTAAACCTGATTCCGAACCGGTTGTGGTAAGGTCAGGGTGGCGTCGTGTTGGACATGGTTTCCATGTCGTATTGGGTGCGAAGTCACATTGTGAAGACTCTATATAAAGCAAGGAAGAACTAAAGAAAAGTGCAAGTCGATTTGCACATTAAGAAAATTTCCAACGTGAGCGTGTTCTTCTTCTGTTGCTGCCAAGTTTTCTCTTGTCGTGTGAATCGATCCAGGGCAAAGAACCAACAAGTGGTATCAGAGCCTAGATCTTTTTCGATGTATTCACGGCGTTGGAAGAAGAAGCAAGGATGGCCGGGGACAACGAGCTAGAAACCGGCGGCGGCAGCAAGATGAAGATGGTGCAACGAACGATGGTGCCAATTCAGTATCCGATGCTCAACGAAACCAACTACGGCATCAGGGCCGTAAAGATGAATATTATTCTACAAACTCTCGGCGTGTGGGATGCCGTGGAAGGCGATGATGTGGCCGACGATGCTCAAGACCAAGGCGCCATGGCAGCTATCTCGCAGTCCGTCCCGGGTTCTGTTCTCACGATGCTTGCTGAATTGGAGATGGCGAAGAAAGCGTGGACGACACTCCGGGAGATGCAGATCGGTGAAGACAAGGTCAAGACAGCACGAGCGTGTGTGCTGAAACGGCAGCTTGATCAGATGATGATGAACAAAACCGAAACGATCGGTGAATACTCCCTCAAGATCACGAACTTGGTGGGTGAGATCCGATCACTCGGAACGAAAATCTCTAACACAGAAGTTGTCAAGAGGACGTCACGAAGATTATCGGTACGATTGAACAGTTTGGCGACGTCACGAAGATGTCAATCGCCGAAGCTGTTGGAAGGTTAAGGCCGCACGAAGAAAACGTGAAGATGCGACGCCAAACGGAGGAAGGGGGAGAAAAACTTGTGTTCTCGCACGCCGAGCGGATGGCGCAAATGGCCAAAGAAAAGAAGAAGGGAGAAGTTTCAAGTTCCGGAGGATGAGTACGTGGTCGCGGTGGAACGAGCCATGGTCATGGCCGTGGCAAATCACAAGGTGGCGATCAAGGCGATGCAAATCACTTCGTCGACGAGAGGAGACCCCGAGATTACAATAAACGAAGGTGAAGTGTTTCAATTGTAATGAATTTGGTCACTTTGCAAATGAATGTCGTAAACCTAAGAAGAAACAAAGGGCAAATTTGGTAGAGAAGCAAGGAGATGATGAGCCAATGTTCCTTATGGCTGAAGTGTGTGAACTGGCTCAAACCAAGGATGAAATCAAGTCTCAGGAGGTGCTGTTGCATGAGAAGAAAGTTGTGCCTAAATTAAAAGGGGCACAAAATAAGGCTTGGTACTTGGACACTCAAGCTAGCAATCATATGACGGGATGCAAAGAAAAATTTGCCGAACTCAACATGTCCATCAAAGGGTCAGTCAAATTCGGAGATGGATCCATGGTAGAGATAGATGGGCGAGGTTCGGTACTGATCGAGTGCCGCACACGGGAGCATTGTGTACTCACAAATGTATATTACATCCCAAGACTTAAAAGCAACATCATCAGTATTGGGAAACTCGACGAGAATAGATGCAAGGTAGAAATAGAAGATGGAGTCATGTCTATTTCAGACAAGAGCCGAAGTTTGCTGGCACGAGTGAAGAGGACAAAGAACCGCATGTATATACTCAACATTGATCCAGCAATACCCGAGTGTTTGTTGACAAGACTTAAGGAAGATCCGTGGCTATGGCATGCGAGGTTCGGCCACGTTAACTTCCATACGCTAAGGAAACTTGCACAGAAGGATATGGTACAGGGAATGCCATTGATAGATCATGTTGAGTGTGTCTGCGATGGGTGTTTGATCGGCAAGCAGCACATGTGCCCCTTGCCTACCGAGGCCAGCTACCGTGCAACGGAACCACTCGAGCATCTCCACGCCGATTTGTGCGGACCTATCTCTCCGTCAACCCACGGTGGTAAGAAGTATTTTCTACTAATCGTGGATGATTTCTCAAGATACATGCGGATTGCTTTGATCCACAGCAAAGACGAAACGTTTGATGCGTTCAGAAGACTCAAGGCTGCAGCTGAGACGGAGTTACAGCTCAAGGTACGTTCGCTTAGAACGGACCGCAGCGGGGAGTTTACGTCCAAAGAATTCAACGAATATTGTGAAGAGCTTGGGATCAAGCGATGGTTGATAGCACCGTATACTCCTCAGCAGAACGGTGTTGTTGAACGAAGAAACTAGACGGTCGTTGGTATGGCAAGGAGTTTGTTGAAGAGCAAGCGTGTACCCGGGGCGTTTTGGGGTGAGGCCATTACGACGGCGGTGTACATCCTCAACCGAGCACCAACCAAGAGTGTGCTCGACAAGACTCCATACGAAGCGCTCTATGGAAGAAAACCGAGTGTCTCTCACCTTAGAGTATTCGGTTGTATGGGACATGTGAAAAGGGCAGCTCCTCATCTTGCCAAACTTGATGATAGAAGTACCAAGATGGTATTCATTGGGTATGATACAAACACGAAGGGCTACCGTATGTATGATCCTCGCTCAAAACGGCTCCTCATGTCACGGGACATTGTGTTCGAGGAAGAAAAAGCATGGAGTTGGGAATCCTCAAGAGAAGAGACTAACGGTGCAACTTTTGTTGTACATTATCCAACTTATGATGATGCAGGAACCAATGATGTCCAGAACGACGTACCGGGCGACGGTGACCTTGGAGAACATGATCATTCCGACCATGACAGCGACGGTCAGACCGATGATCAAGCCAACACCGGTGATCAAGGCTACGGCAAGACCGGCGATGAAGCGGTGGAACCAACTCCACCGGCATCACCAGGCGCAGCAATGCGTGGTTCGGTTACTCCAAGCACAATATCGGACGCGAGCTCATCGGGCCCTCGACGTGTCCGACCGCTGCAGGAGATCTACGACGCCGCAACTCCGATTGACTTGGAGCTCTCTGACCTATGCATGCTAGTTGTGAAGGAGCCTGCTACGTACGAAGAAGCAAGCCAGGAGGCAAGCTGAAAGCAAGCAATGGATGAAGAGCTATCCTCCATTCAAAGAAACGGTACTTGGACATTAACCACTTTGCCACCAGGTTCTAAACCCATTGGCCTCAAGTGGGTGTTTAAATTGAAGAAGGATACTAGTGGAGCTATTGTGAAGCACAAAGCTAGATTAGTGGCAAAGGGTTATGTTCAAAGACATGGGATTGATTTTGATGAAGTGTTTGCACCAGTGGCACGTCTCGAAACGGTCCATTTGTTGCTAGCTATGGCAACTCAAGAAGGATGGAAAGTACATCATATGGATGTCAAGACGGCGTTTCTCAACGGGGATTTGCGTGAAGAAGTTTATGTGGCGCAACCTCCGGGCTATGAAAAGAAAGGGGAAGAAGGAAAGGTCTTCAGATTGCACAAGGCGCTATATGGCTTACGGCAAGCTCCACGGGCATGGAATGAGAAACTAGATCAATCCTTGCTTTCACTAGGATTTGATCGGTGCCCATTGGAACATGTCGTGTACAAAAGGAGAAGAAACGACAAAGTATTGCTGGTGGGTGTATACGTGGACGATCTGATTATAACAGGTGATAGTGATCAAGAGATTACTAATTTCAAAAATCAGATGAAGAGTAAATTTAGCATGAGTGATTTGGGACTGCTCAGCTATTATTTTAGCATGAGTGATTTGGGACTGCTCAGCTATTATTTAGGAATTGAAGTATCATAGAAGGAGGGAAGAATCTCTTTGTGCCAAACATCATATGCAGAGAAGCTACTTGAAAGGTGCAGCATGAAAGATTGCAATTCAACTTTAATCCCAATGGATCCACGTACAAAATTGAGCAAGGCAAGCTCAAACCCACCGGTTGACACGACAATGTATAGAAGTATGGTGGGCAGCCTACGGTACCTTCTTCACACACGCCCTGATCTTTGTTATTCAGTGGGCATTGTGAGTAGGTTCATGGAGAGCCCTACCACCGAGCACTTAGCCGCGGTGAAGCAAATATTGCGGTATGTAAAAGGCACCCTCGGGCTTGGGTGTATCTACAAGGAGAAAGAAGAGGGGATGGTGCTACAAGGCTACTCGGACAGTGACATGGCCGGAGATATAGATGACTGGAAGAGCACATCTGGTATGGTGTTTTTCCTTGGTGAAAATCCGATGAGTTGGTGTTCACAGAAGCAAAGAGTGGTGGCACTTTCATCTTGTGAAGCTGAATACATTGCTGCTAGCTTAGCAGCATCTCAAGACGTATGGCTCGGAAGATTACTCGTTGACATTATCAAGAAGGAGGTGCAAACGATTCAATTGAGAATCGATAATCAGTCGGCGATTTCCCTTTGCAAGAATCCAGTACACCACGAAAGAAGCAAACACATTGACACCCGTTTCCATTACATTCGGGAGTGTGTGCAGACAGGGTTGATTGAAGTACGGCACGTCTGCACGAAGGACCAGCTTGCGGACATTCTCACCAAGTCTCTCGCCAAGCCCAGATTCTACGAGATGCGGGAGAAGATCGGAGTCCAGCTGGTGAAGAAACAAGGTTAAGGAGGTGAATGTTATGATTAACCTAGTTGTTATTTAGCATATATATGTGTGTCACATTATGAGTTAAGTATGAAAGGTTTTGGCAGGTCTGGATGTATTGCATACGTCGGACTCTAGCTGTTAGGAGTTTGCATTAGGAAAGAAAAGAGTTAGGAAAATCTAAACTTGATTCTGAACCGGTTGTGGTAAGGTCAGGGTGGCGTCGTGTTGGATATGGTTTCCATGTCGTGTTGGGTGCGAAGTCACATTGTGAAGACTCTATATAAAGTAAGGAAGAACTAAAGAAAAGTGCAAGTCGATTTGCACATTAAGAAATTTCCAATGTGAGTGTGTTCTTCTTCTGTTGCTGCCAAGTTTTCTCTTATCGTGTGAATCAATCCAGGGCAAAAAACCAACATAGCCTACCTCGTTAAGGTGAAGAAGCTCCATGATGTTATGCTTCAGTGCTGATATCGTAACGGGACAAGAGTAGTAAAATGTGGCGCGTGTTGTTCAAATTGACTGGCGGCCCGACCATCGAAGGATGAACTTTACTGCTCAGTGCAATCTCGGTAGCGATCTCGAAACTGCTCAAGGAGCGCGCGTGAGTTCGGGTAGGGGACGTACACTGATGGAAAGTTTCTTGCCTCCGGATCTGTGGTTTCAAACCTTCCTCCCCGCCACTTTGGTACGTATCTTTCCACTACCTCTTCCTCCCTTCCACCCTCCTCTCTTTTTCTCTACCATTCGCAGTTAGCACACTCGTTTTCTCTCAACCTCTCAGGGGCCTCACCCTACGGTCAGCGGCCACTACTACGAGCGCTTCTCCTGTTGCGCTCCCTGGCCTGCCGGCGGCCGCCGGTTCGCGGTGGTCGACTTGGGTGTTAAGTGAACCGAGGTCCCGTTTTGCTAATTAGTTCTTCTTTTCTCTTCTTCGACGTAGCCTTCTCTTTCTCAGCAGCCTTCCCAGTTAAGTTCATTTTCACGTAGAAGCTACTTTCCTAGAATTGCTCTCATTTCTTTTGTCCAGTGCTCCTGCATCATTTCTCAGATTTTTCTCTTCCTCTCCATTGCAGTCAAAGGTAAGCAATTCATTTAGTTCTATCTGCTGCTTCTGTGATCAAAAGTAGAAATCCTTCTTAGTTCATTTCACGTATGTAATGTTGCTAGAGTGCTCGAAACTTGCACGTATCTTTGTAAGGCGATAGTTCTGTAATTTCCAAGGTATTACCATCTGAACTTTTATTATGTCTGTATGTATATCCTAGACATCCTTGTTAGTGTATTCTCCAATAAAAATTTCAGTTCACTGCACTGATCTCACGACGTGGAAATATGCTGTGCGGAATATGTTGACATCTGCTCTCATTATCTTGGTTCAGTGTTAGAAGAACAACCCAGTCAGCCATTTAGACTGCCTTGCAGATGATCCTTTTTTTTCCTGAAACTTGCGCTGGTTGATAAGGAATTATTGTTTCTTCAGTTTGGCTGTGGATCTATTGCCAATCTTATCTGCTGATCTTGCAACATTTTACCGCTGGATGTTATTATATCAGAAGGTCCTCCAATTGTTAAATTGGTAGTTGATTACTTAGTTTATCATCCAGCATAAATGTGTTTTGGTAAAAATAGTAGGGAATGAACCTCCTGAGAGATATTTGGGCATAATACCTAAATGGGTCTTTTGCAGCAGGCCTGCAGTATATTTGTTTGTCCGTTGAAACGATTCAAGGATTATTGCCACTGGCCTGACCAATTAAGTTGTGCATGCACAATTTCTCTTCGGTGCAATTTATGCATCCTTCTTATTCACAAATTATGCGTCCCTTTTCCAATTAATCTTACCTTGTTTTCTATTATTTTTCGTGCTATCTCCAGAGGCTAGACATGCCATTTAGGATGATGAGTTCATGTAAATAATTCATATTTCGAAATTTCTAACTCTATTGCATGTTCAGAATGTGAGTCCACAACCATATGATTAAAGATAAGCGGCGAGGACTCTTTCCACTTGTAGAAAAGAAGAACTTGGATCAACAATGATAAAATGCTCCGGTGCAAGATTTCTCCTTTGTTCATTGGATTAAGAAAATGAATTCTTGTGGCAGCCTTTTCTTCTTTTTTTTAAACGGGAACTTTTCTCATAATTTGTGGAGAGCTAATCTATTTTTGATTCATGAATGGTTATGACCAAGGAGGAATGTGAAATGCTTTGTAACTCAAGAGAGTCAACGATGATTTCACATACGCTAAAATTTTGTAGAGATGTGGAGAAGGGAAGTACTAGTATTGTTTCAAGAAAGCTTCATGTTTTAATTCTTAGTCTGTATGGTTCCTATTACAATATTAAACTTTTCTATTTTGATATCACTTTCGGTACTTCTCACATTGCTCATCTTCTTGACACGTAAATTAGTGGTCTCAAAGTGTAATACTTACTACTGCAGAAACAATTTGTATAGACGGTTCGGAACTCCCGGGCGGGACGGTTTTCCGAACCGGAAGTAATCTGAAAAAAAAATTACATTCTGTACCAAACAGTCTGTACAAATCAGGTTTGTACAGACGGTTATTGAACCGTTCTGTACAAATAATTAGTACAGATGGTTCCACACAGGAACCGTCTGTGATATTCGTTGGAAAAGGACCGCAAAATCACTAGAACCGTCTACACAAATGCTTTGAACAGTACCTTGAAAGTGTCTGTACAGACGGTTTCCAATACAGATCCGTCTGTACAAACGCTTTTGAGGTACTGTTCAAAGCATTTGTACTGACGGCTCTAGGCATAGAACCGTCTGTACAAATGCTTTATGCAGACGGTTCTAGGGCTAGAGCTGTTTGTAAAAAATCTTTGTACAGACGATTCTATCCGTAGAGTCGTCTGTATAAAGAATTTGTATAGACGGTTCTATGGCTAGAACCGTCTGTACTCTTGCGAGTCACCCTGCCGCACTGCTGCCGCAGCAGCAGAAACTGCGGCAGGGCATATAGTCATTGATCTCAAACTTTTTCATTCACAAGCAAATATTAAACGTCATTCTCAACCAAAAAGTCATTCAGAAGCACTAATTCATCCGTAATCACATTAAATGTCATTCTCGAACACAAAGTTCACAAGCAGTAATTCATCGACAAATTACAAGACAATTCATTCTTAGGGAGACAAAACTCTTAAGTCATGTGCAAATTTTAAGGACTATGGAATTCTCCGGCCTCCTTCAATATCTGGGATAGTAGGAAACCTGTTAACCGTTTTTGAACATACCGGGTGCCCTCACTGTCGAGCTCATTTGTAGAAAACTTAAAGGTCTGTAGAAGAAAACTAAAATAGGTTAGGCACAATGTTAGAACGATGAAAAATGTAACTAAATATGGTGTAATGACACTAACCTCCGGATCTACCGGACTAGAGCTAACGATCTGCATCATATATGTCGCGATATAGTACCACAGAGGTTGCTGCCCGGCGACTGCTTGTGGCACTGCAGAAATCACGATTACGTGCAGAGTAAATTTAGTTTTACCGAATACATATTAGAACATGCGAGGTCATTATTCATGGGTGAGGGAGGAATTATTATCGGGAAATGAAATTGGTGGGTTGGTTCGGTTTGTGCTGTTTTTACGGGCCCCCCTTGGAAACATACTTCTTGAACGCCTCGTTGAGCACGCTCATCAAATTTGCGTACTTCTCTGGTGGGTAGTCCCTGGAGTCAAAGTACACGACATGTTGACATTCTGGGTCGATATAAACGAGCATCTAGTGGAGGTTGTAGGTGTACGGTAGAAGAATGAGGTGCTTAGTACAGAGAACGAGCATGGCCTCCGAGATGTAATCCTCGACCTCCTCCGGCCTGTATTGGACCATTGTGCATATGACCACTTGCGGATTTAGGAATCCGATATTAGAATTTTCTGTCCTAACCTCTTGAAGCATATATCTACACATAAGAGTAATGTTATTGAAAGAGCGTATCAATGAGTTAGGTAGTTCATTTAGCATAAACCATGATTCAGTACACTTACAGTGTCCAGCGTCTTAATAGGCTGACATCAAGGGCGTTGTGACGGTAGAGGTCGAATAAATCCTTGAACTCGACAGTGAAGGTTCCACCTGGATGGAGAAAATGTCGCCGCTGGAATGTGGCGCCGATATTATGAGGAAGCGCTCTGTCCTCGTTGGGACCTCTTAATGTAAAAATCGTGCACAATCTGAGCTGCCCAACCGAGTCATTCTAACTCCGCCCGTGTCACTAGTGGCCGCCTTTCCGTGTAGCTTCTTATCTCGGGTTCTTTTTCTACATCTATGCCCTTGTCGGACTTTTTGGTACTCCTGGTGGCCCTACGCTAAGCTTGTGGAGTCAATTTGGCGGCCTGTTGGCCAGATTTGCTGGAGCGCTGAGATTGTGCCAAAGTGGATTTCACCTTCGGCGGAGGAGCACGGAATGAGAAATCTTTGCCGTCACGTACCGGAGACAGGGGCCGTGCAGGAGGTGGAGGGGCAACCAGGAAAATGTACTTCTTCAGCCACTGGATGAACACGTGGACGGCCTGCCCTAGTGTCGTGACATTGCCTCTAGGGGTACAAGAAGTGGGTAGGAGGACATATTCGCGTGTACCATGTCCACTACCACCTTGGCGTTACCCGCCGCTAGTGGAACTCCGTGCACAGTAGTCTCTTCAATTGGTGGAAATGCTAACCCCGTGCCAGCCTCAAGCATGTGAACGGAGCCAAAACTGATGGGCACGAGGAGCTTGCACTAGGTTGCCACCAATATATCGTCCACAGGTAATGTGTCGCTGCGGATGTCACCTGTAATGTCCTTGAAAGGTAAGTCGGCGGCGCGGACGTCATCTGGAACGTTGCCCTGAGCTGGTTCATTGACATCCTCAGCTTGCTCATTTTTCACGGAAGCGCAGCTACTCCAGTGCCGAGCCTGTGGGGATGAGCCTGCGGGGCTGCGTTCGTCCGCGGCGGCTGCATCCTCCTGCCTTAGCTGCCGTACCCGTTCTTTGACCCTTGCATCGATCCTTTCTTCCAGGCCTACAAATATTTCTTTCATCAGCTCTCTCTTCATCCGTTCACGCTCGGCTGCCTCACGCTCGGCTTTGGGTATCCTCCGACTCCTGTACGAACCGACATCGTCGGGGAATCCCAACTTCCACGGGACCGTGACCCCCACGCCATGCGTGCGACCCGGGTGCTCTTTGTTTCCCAAGGCCGAGGTCAATATATATTTTTCCCTGGTTGCTTGGAAAGATCCTTGAGAGGATTCTTCTGAGAGTCGCAGGATGTTTTGGGCCACTTGCACCGTTTCTGGCTTCCTGAAGGCGACGGTGCCATCAGCCGAGATGTCAGCCCTCGCTTGATACCAGTTCCGGGCCCGCCTCTTTGGGATCTGGGAGAACGGTGTATTGCGACTTTCCTGAGATGCCTGCTCCTCCTTTCTTCTCCAATCTAGCTCTTTGCGTGCATACCCACCGGTGCCAAGCCTATGGGGTAAACGTTGGATGCCTGGTGTGTCCTGTTTGCCTGACTCCGTTGCACAAATTCCTCAATCGTGCACCTCTCCACAAATTTTGCCCATTGATCCTCCAAGTACCCATAATTGTTCGGGTCCTGCCTGTAGGGCATAAGATCGTGCTTGACGTACATGTTGTACAGCTCGCTCTTGAAGGTCTTCCACGTCTTGCACATCTTGGCTTTTGCCTGTCTTTCCACGGCCTTGTCGATACCTTCGGGAAGTCGAATTGTGCTTTGATGGTGTCCCAAAGGAACTCTTTTTCGCTTTTCGGCACTGACAACCAGCTGGCGTATGTTATCCAAACCTTCATCCTCGCAAGCGATGCGCACGCTCTACGGAATGCCGCCTGAGCCTGCAGAGGCAATGTGGGCACACCCTCATCACTGACATGAGTTATCGTGTACTGACCCGTGGGCTTTTGATTTTTGCCTCGGCCACCTCGCTTTCGCTTCTGCGCACCGGTTTTCTTCGGTTTGCTCATGAGACGAGGGCTCCACATGTTGTTTAGGGCAGGGTTGAGCTGGTTGAGGAGACAAGTCCAGCTCATCTTGTCGAGGAGAAGAGGCCAGAGGCACTTCATGCTCATCTCCAGACGCCATTTTCAAAAGAGGAAAAATTTATATATAGTTAGCGATGATGAGAAACGAAGAATACAGTTCACGAAGTCAGACATAGCAGCCACTTAGGAGGAGCTCAAGAGGACGAGGCGAAGCAAGGGAGAAGCAAGAGGAGGAGCCGAAGCAAGAGGAGGAGCCAATACATGAAGGACGAGGCCATCAGCAAGCTTAGGAACTAAATCTCCCTCATAGGGTTTTAAAGGCAACCAATTAGGCAACTGTGTGGTGTATTTGTTCTTAAACTCTTGAGCAATTGCTTCCGATGCTTAGCATCATCACTAGCTAGACTAAGAAAGATATGTTTTCAATGGAACCAATCCAAATGGAAAGACCTAGGTATTACATCATCATGAAAGTTTGCCGGAATGGTCATCTTCCTGCACGAGAGAGCAACTGTGTAGTGTATTTGTTCTTACCAGATTTGAGCAATTGCTTCCGATGCTTAGCATCATCACTAGCTAGACTAAGAAAGATTTTTGTTCAAACACCCATATGAGTCTTGTTAGTAGGAACAAATGTCGTGAGCGATTGCAAGTATTCTCTCATGGAAAACGGAAAATATTAATCAGCAGGTGCCACTAAATTTTGAAAAGTTAGCAAACCAAATATTAACAGGATATAACAACCAAATAACAAGAGTAAAGTGGTGTCGCCTAATATCATATAATATAAATGAGAATCAGTAGCCCGAAATATAACATAATCATGTGAACACCTCATAGAAACATATGTTTTTCCCCTGCCTTGATAAGATAGGCCAGAATGGATTTGCATCATCAACCATTGCATAGTCAAAACACATTCAAATAGCATGTCCATGAATTATAGTAAATCTAGTACTTTTGGCACGGATTACAGATAAGTGTCCAGCCAAATTCAAGTGATTACGTAGAAAGACGAGCCTCCTATGCTAATATTCACCAGGATAAAGTGCTCAAACTATAAAACCACCATGCTCTGCATGACTGACATGCCAATTCGCCCCCTCAGCTCAAACATCTTGATGGAAATACGGTTGCCAGACAGTAAAAAGAAAAGGAAAGAAAAATCTCTACCGTACTCCAAGCAAGACACAGTGACCATGGGTGGACTTAACGTGGGGATTCACAAGACGAACTCTCAGAACAACCTGTCCAATCGAGCTAGGGTTTCTTACCAACAAGAGAAGAAATCGATCGACGGCAGCCCAGCACCAGTAGGTTTCCCTGTCTTGGAGATGCTCTCATGAAAGGTTAACAATGGACTCGGCATTACTAATAGCCTCTTGAACCCATACCTTACACGTACGGTTCTATGTCTCTTGAAAAGGAAGAAGAGAAGAAAAGCATACCGAGGGAGGAAAAGAGTAGTGGTCGCAGGAGAGGTTGAAGAATAAGCTGGGAGGTTGTCGGGGAAGGGGCAGGTGAGCTTCTCGTCGCCGATGAACAAGCAGGTGAGCTTCTCGTCGCCGTGGCGTTGTCGATGCCGCTCCACGAGGCGGCGCTCTACCGGGGAGGAGGGAGAATGTGGAGGCGGACTAATGGCGGCGGCGGCGGTGGAGGAGCGCGGTGAGGTCCTGCGGGCGGCGGCGGACGAGCAGGGCGGGGAATGGCGGCGGCAGAGGAATCTGAAAACCTAGGGCGAGTGGGAGAATAAGGCGCGGCGCATGTTTGGAAAGAGAGGAGGCCGCGAAAAGCGGTACTTATTAGAGGATAGTACAGATGGCTCGGAACATAGAACCGTTCGTACTATACTTATTAGAGGATAGTACAGACGACTTGGAACATAGAACCGTCTGTACTATCATAGAACCGTCTGTACTAATAATAGTACAGACGGCTCCACATTGAGAACCGTTTGCACTATTATTAGTATAGACGGCCCTCACCGTCTATACTAATATTGTAGGCGGGACGCCTGCTCTAATAATAGTACAGACGGCTCGTAGTATAGAGCTGTCTGCACTATTATTAGTACAGACGTTGCATATTGAGAACCGTCTGTACTAATATTGCAGGAGGGACACCTGCACTAATAATAGTGTAGACAGCTCGTAGTACAGAGCCATCTGTACTATTATTCAGCCCCACTTGTTATTCTCTCTAGCTGAAATGAGGCTGAGTAATAAAAGTTTTATATATTTGATTCATTGAGAAAAGGACACGGAATGCTAAAAATGACTTAAACTTGTAAAAATCATACAAAAATTCATATGAACTCCAAATGAGTTGAACTTTTTTTGTAAATTCATATTTTAATCTGTAAAATTTTATGGTACAACTATTATTCATGTTACTATTATGGAAAATTTTGAAAATGCCCTTAAACCCTAAACATATAAAATTCATAACTAATGCATACAAACTCCAAATGACATGAATTTTTTTTTGTAAATTTATGGTTTCATCTATACAATCACATGGTGTAGGTCTCATTCATGTTACTGTAACCCAAAATTTGTGAACCTATTTATGCATTAATAGTTCATACAGAAAACCCTGAAAATAGATATATAACAATCGGGTTACATCACACAAAATAACCTAATCTCCTTTAACAACCAGCCCTTCTTGATGATCGATGCGCAGATAGGAAGTGGCCCCGATCGGTAGTTGTTCTTCGTTCAGCGCGGTGCCATCTCCGAGAGGGAACTCATCAAATTGATTGTACTCTTCTTCGTCCATGACATTCTCAACTCCGACAATCCTTCTTTTCCCCTAGAGGACTACGTGAAGTTTCTGATTTGCCGGGTCTTGGACATAAAATACACGAACAACTTGCTTAGCGAGTACAAATGGTTCGTCTTTGTATGCGGCATGTTCGAGGTCCACTATAGTCATGCCAAACTTATTGACCTTAACACTTGAGAGTGCGACCCAGCGGCACCAAAAGAGGGGGATCTTGAATCGTACATAGTCGAGTTCCTAGATCTCCTCAATATACCCGTAGTACGCACACACCCCACGTTTGTCCTAGAAGGCATCTATGCGGACACCGCTGTTCTATACCGTACTCTTCCTATCATGTGCTCTAGTATAAAAGGTGTACCCATTTATGTTGTATGCTTTAAATTTCAGGATTGTGTGACTTGGCCATCTTGCCAACCAGCCAATATTCTCCTCAGTTGAACTATTAGTAATTCGGACCTGCAACTAGTTGTTGAAGCTACGGTTGCGCTGTCTAGTGAGCCAAGCCTCCGTACGGCCTGGATTCTCTCTGCATAGCTCTTCCTTATGCATGTTGATATGTGGGGCCACTTCAGTCATGTGTTGCAAGACTGTGAAATAGGCTTGAGATAACTCCGCGTAGTTAGCAATGAGTGATTTCCTCCCTATGGTCCCTTTGCCATCCAGTCTCCCCTCATGGCGAGACACAGGCACACCTATTGGTTTGAGCTGGTCCATGTAATCGATGCAGAACTAGACCACCTCTTCGGTTGTGTAACCTTCGACGATGCTGCCCTCCGGACGAGATCTGTTTTGTACGTAGTGCTTGAGAATTCCCATGTACCGCTCAAACGGGTACATCTGACGTAGAAATACCGGTCCATAGATCTTTATCTCTCTCACGAGGTGGACGATAACATGGACCATGATATCAAAAAACGACGGAGGAAAATACATCTCAAGATGACATAGTGTCTTCACCACATCGGACTACAAAACATCTAGTGCTTCGGGATCGATGACCTTCTGAGAGATTGTGTTGAAGAAGTAACACAGCCTAATGATTGTGTCTCGGAGATAGGTCGGCTGGATATTTCAGATTGCAACAGGAATTATCTATGTCATCAACACATGACAATCATGGGACTTCGTACCAACTAATTTCAGATCTTCCATCGAAATAAGTTTCAAGATGTGGCGGAGTAACCGGATGGAACTTTCACACCTTGCAAGCACCGGCACAGTTCGGTCCTCTCGGCCTTTTTCAGGTTATAGCAGGCCGGAGGAAGCCTTGTTATGCCTTTTTGGGGGGGGCTCAGGTGCCAACTCGGGCCTGATCTTCATGTCAACCAAGTTGAGATGTGCGTTGAGGCCATCCTTCATCTTCCCCGAAATATTAAGTAAGAGACCAATCAAGCTGTCACACATGTTCTTCTCTACATGCATGACGTCGATGCAGTGGTGAACTTCAAGGTACCGCCAATACGGTAACTCCCAAAATATTGATTTCTTCTTCCACATGCCGTCGGCCTTCACTTTTTTACCACTCTTTCCAAGGACAACATCGATATCCTTAACCATATTGTACACCTCTTGCCTGCTGTAATGCCTTGGAAATAAACCTCAACTCCCTCGTCCCGTCAAATTGTTCCTTCATATTGCGGTACAGGTGATTCCTGTTAAGGAACCTACGATGGCGCATGAACACCGTTTTACGGGAGTGGGCCAGCCACCTACTCGTAGTACCATCCAAGCACTAAGGGCAAGCCTTGTCTGGTTCTTTACTCTGGCCTGAAAGGTTACGTAGGGCAGGCAAATCATTGACCGTGCAGAACAACATGGCGTGTAGGGTGAAGTTCTCTTGTTTGTACGCATCCCATACCTGCGCCCCTTCGTTCCATAGTATTTTCAGATCTTCCACCAAAGGTCTTAGGTATACATCAATATCATTCTCAGGTTGCTTCGGCCCTTAGATAAGTAGCGACATCATGATGTACTTCTGCTTCATACACAACCAAGGTGGTAGGTTGTACATACTAAGAGCAACTGGCCAAGTGTTGTGCCAGCTGCTCATGTTGCCGAAAGAATTCATTCCGTCCGTGCTCAACGCGAACCTTATATTTTTCGGTTCCGCACCGAAGTCTACGAAATCATATCGATGTTTCTCCACTGTGCGGAATCGGCAGGGTGTCTTAGCTTTCCATCTTCCTTACGGTCCTCCGAGTGCCAGCACAACAATTTGGCCTCTTTTGGATTCGCAAAGAAACGCTTCAGACGTGGAATTACGGGCAGATACCACATCACCTTATCAGGAATTCCTTTCTTCAACTCGATGAAAGACTCGACGTCATCTGGTTGACTCTTACGCTTGTAACGACATGCTTTGCACACTAGACATGAACGCAAGTTTGATAATTCATTACGGTACAGGATACAGTCATTCGGACATGCATGTATCCTTTCTACCTCCATCCTCAATGGACAAACAACCTGTTTTGCTCGGTATGTGTTTTTAGGCGGCTTGTTTCCATCCGAAAGCATCTCTGATAGGAGACCTAAGAGCGCCGTGAAACTCTTGTCTGACCAACCATAGCTTGCTTTCAATTTAAGCAGCTCGAGCACGGATGACAGCTTTGTGTATTTCGGCTTGCAACCCGGGAACAAAGGTTTTTCGGAGTTCTCAATCAAGTACGTGAACTTGTTTAAGTCTCTCTCAGTATTAAAGTTCACGTCAGTATCGTGCAGCATCAGATCCAACCTATCATCATCCTCTGCGTCACCACAATCATCGTCTGCACCTACTTCCTCCGTGCGGCCACAATCATCGTCTGCACCTACTTCCTCATCATTTTCTCTCCTTTCGTTGATTTCGGGTTCTTTGACGATGCCAACGTCTTCGTGTAACATGTTCTGCTCTTCACCATGTTTGGTCCAACACGTGTAGTTTGGTTTGAAGCCCCTAATAATCAAGTGCGCTTGGATCTGTAGGACTGAGTTATGTCTGAGAAATGATCTCTCATTTCTACAATCGCAACAAGGACAATATATAAATTCAACACCCTTCTTCAACCTATCCTCCTCGGCAACTCTCACAAAATTCGTCACACCATCAAGGTACCCTTGGTTCATACAAGAACCGTACATCCACCCCCGATCCATCTTGCTACACGTGCTGCACAACGAGGAAATTAATGTTAAATTGACTTAATAAAAGAAAGTCACCTAGCTTCTCATCGAAAAAAAGGAGCTACCAAAGTAATGTTCATGTAATAAAGTTCATACGTAAATTCATCTAAGACACTACATTTAAGCTTTTTTTAGTAATATGTAAACCCAACTATGCAAAACTCAAATAGTATCTAATTTTTTAAATAATCTAGAAAGGCAACAGTTCTATATATGTCAAAATTTTATATGTTGATGCACGAATAAAATGAAGCCAAGATAAACATATATCAAATGTTGAATTTTGGTGCAACATATATTATTTTTGGAGCTAGCATGATTTTTCTAGAAATCGTACTACAATTTGTATGGTTTAAGGGCATTTTGGTCATTTTCAAAATTTTACAGCACTTTAACATGGACAAAAGTTATACCATAAAATTATACAGATTAAATGATGAATTTACAAAAAAGAATCACCTAATTTGGAGTTCATATGAATTTTCTATGTTTTTTGAAGTTTAAAGCATTTTTAGCTATTTCTTGCTTTTTCTCAGAAAATCAAAAACATGAAATACTTTTGTTACTCAGCCTAACTTAGCCATTCAGCATGACAAGTGGGGTCATCTGTCATGTTCATTTTTTTTTGCTTTTTCTCTTCTCTCTATGACACATGGGTCCCATATTTCTTTTCTTTTTCTTTTCTTTTTCCCAACCAGCTGAATGGCGGAGCAGACGATAGAGCGAGGGAGCTAGGGGACTGATCTAGCATGGAATCAGGAGGGGAAGAGCTAGGGAGCTAGGGAGCTAGGGGACTCACCATGGTGCTAGAGGAACAGCCGGCCGACGCTGGGGAGGCCGGAGATGATGGCGGCGACGGCGAGCGGCGGCGGCAGCTTGGTGAGGTCGTTGGCGAGCGGCGGTGGCAGCTTGGTGAGCTTGATTCCTAGCGGCACGAGCTTCGCCGGCTCTTCCTGGTGCTGCTGCGTGTGCGGGTGGCTCGAGAGGAGGTCAGGAAGAGGGCCGGGGACAATGGCGATAGCGGCGAATCCAGCTGGGAGTGAGCTTGTATAGTTATTTGTATAGATGGCTCCAAGTTGGGAACCGTCTGTACTGTGAAGGATAATACAGACGGCGCCCAACTGGAACCGTCTGTACTAATATTATAGATGGTCCCAATTGGGAACCGTCTGTACTGTGATGGATAATACAGACGGTTTCTAACTGTTACCTTTTGTACTAATATTACAGACGGTCCCAGTTGGGAACCGTTTGTACTGTGAGGAATAGTACAGACGGTTCCCAACTAGTACCGTCTGTAATAATATCACAGACGGTCCCAGCTGGGAACCGTCTGTGCTGTCCTTCGCAGTACAGACGGTCCCAGTTGGGAACCATCCGTACTGTGCCGTCCCGCTTGTTCGCCATCGTTGGTAGTCATTTTCTCAGACGGTTCGCGTTTGGAACCGTCTGTGATAAGCACTGTACAAGTGGCGTCCCGTTAAATGGAATCTGTAGTAGTGACTTGAATTTTTCCTTGTATCTTCAGTTAATCTTCGGCATTAAAACCATTAACTCCATTTAAGATTTAGAAATGCTTTAGCGATAACTTTATGTGAAATCTCCTTCTAGCTTGATTGACAGATTGCATGTACTTATTTTTTTTCTTGGCATAAATAAGAAACAATCTTTTCTATGAGCTTATGAATCATGATTGGGAGCATCTACTCCCTTATATATACTGCCAATAATGCAATATTATCTTTTTGACTGGAATAATGCAATACTATTGCTTTATTGAATGCATGCACTAAAGGGATTTCAATTTCTCATCTCAGCAAGTTGGAAATATTTCAATTGGTGATTTACACTGATTTTCTCCAAGTACCTCGTGGGCAAGTACAATTTTCTCTTCGTGCAGAGATAAGACAATTACCTGTAGGCAATGATGGGAACCTGATCGACAGGGTATTGTGCATCATGCAATACTAGTTTATCTTCTACGTTGCTGCAATGTTGCTCTTCTTAGCTGTCCAGGATGATCCCATGAAGCATCAGTCTATAAGTGCTCTTGCCATGTTAGTGTTCTATAAGTTGATATCCTGTAGAAGTGATTGCTACATGGATTTTCCAACTTGTTATGAGGTTTTTCAAGACCTAACATGGATTGGAATCTATATCAACCCTAAAAAAACTCGATCAATACACAAATGTTTTTTTTTCTCGTATCACTTGAACTTCTGTGTTTACAACTTCCATTCTTTTTGTTAGATATCCAGGTTTACTCCTTTTTCCATACCTGGTTTTGTTGTTGGAAATGGCAAGCACTTACTCTTTAAATCATATCTAAAATACTTAACTGTGGCATAAATTTCGAAGTTTTCATGCAGCTTAACAAGCATTAGTACCATATAGAGCAAGGGTATTGATATATCATAATATCTTTTTATATCCCAGTTCTAGGCTTTGTCCCTGTTTTCTTTTGTCATTTGTATATTTGGGCATTTGGTAATTTGCTATGTGTCTGAGTCCTCACCTTTTTACAAGTGTTCTATTGTATATTCTGTTGATGCTACTGTTGATATATTCTAAAGCGATACTTGTGTCTTATTTGCCTCTTTATGTTATTAGAGAAATGAAAAGATGATTCAATGTTGAAAATGATATTATGCAGCCTGACCAACCTATGGCATCTTGCAAATGACTTTCTCTTGTTTCCGTTTTCTAGAACAGTCCGCGACATCCCATCGCTCCGGGCCATGGAGGCGGTGACAAGCCAAAGGCGACCAAGGCAAACTCTTTCCACCTTGGAGCTCCAAATCCGGTGCCTCCACATTGAGGGATTGGGACCAAAGACATCAGAGTTCGAATAGAAGGGCAGCAGCCACGAAAAGAGGAAGAGACTGTGGCCATCGTTGTTAAAGGCTGGTAGGCCACGCTTGCACTGCCAATGAGGACCATGTAGCGGCCCAAGAGGTGGGTGTGCGGTGGCTTAGGATGGGGTGCAACAGATTTAGTTAAGTTTAGTGATTAGGGCCTTTCGATATTTATCAAACACTTGGTCCAATTTGATTTAGTTTTAAGAAAAATATTAGCTCAGTGTGTATTCGCCCCCTTATAATTTAGCTACCATGGATTTCATTGTCTCATGTGAAATGTATAGTCTAATTATGGGTCCTTATGTTTGCTTGCTTTTGAACACTTATTTGTGATTTTGTTCACAAATCTTTAATGCTGCCAAGTGCAACGTCTAGCTCTTTTTACATGGAATGTGGGTTTACCGTAAGCATAAAAATTGATGAACTTCGTGGACCGAAAATCTCACAATCAATATGCACAATTGTTGTTTTGTAGCTATGCATAGTACTATGCTACCATTGGGTGTAACATTGAAGATTTTAATTTTCTATTCTCTTCCTATCCATATACGCCATTTAGATTCCATGTCCTTGATTTTGTTTCGTGCATAGGATGCTAATTTCACTTATCTTCTCTTAATAATTTGGTGTAAGTTATGAATGCATTCTTGAGTATTTACATCAGCATTTCTGAAGTTGTGTCCACAATGTTGGTTCATGATGCCAAGTTTGGGATAACTATTGGTACGGTAGAATGATATGTTAAGACATTGTAGTTTCGTGGCAATGGCGGTATCGCATAGCGGTGGTCGCGCTGGAGGTGTTGCATTTCCTAATGTGGAGCCATAGGTAAAGCTAGTTCGTGCACCTTTCTTATCATTGCCGAATACGGTGGGATGAATATTGCCTTTACCACATGTGCCCCTTCGATTATCCATATTTAATGTAAGGTGCTTAATACGCCGCTATCATCACCAAGGCCATGGGAACCATAGTGGAGGTCTGTTGGAGTTAGAGACAGCAAGCATGTGATGACATAGCAACGTCCGCAGCGGCAATGGAGCCGGAGGAAGAGCCAAGGGGCAAGTGGAGAGGGAGGAGCAGAGGCCGTACCTGAGGCATTGCCTAATGTGGAGCCAGAGGCGAAGCTAGTCGGCGCTGTTTCGTCGCTGTTGTCAAATATGGTGGCACGAGTGTGGCCATTGCCACGTGTCCCCTTTTGTTATTCATATTAAGGTGAGGCACTTAAGGCGATGAGAACCACATTGAAGATATATTGGAGTTGAAAACGGCATGCACGTAACGACAGAGCTCGGATTGGAGCGGAATGATGGAGGGCAGAGCGACGACGGGTTCGGAGGTTCAGCCAAGGGGTAGATGGAGGGAGAGAAAACGAGAAGGAGACCAACTTGTTTTGTATCAAGGTAAGCATGGAGAAGAAGATGTCCTACAAGGAGGAAGAGAGCAGGGTACATAAATGTCGTTAAAGAGGAAGACGGGAGAAAGATGTTAACATTTGTTACGACACACTAAATAATAATATGCAATCATGCTTGACATGTGGTTCATGAACAATAACTACTATTTAATCAGTGCCTCTGTACATTCTATTATTGTTTCATATCAACTCGCACAGTTTCTCAAATAACCTATTTGAGCCACAAATAAGCACCCACTTGAGCTGGAAACAGGTACCGTTCAGACCACCATTGGTGAATGTCGTTGAAACCAATGGTAGTGTACAAAAAGGGTGGCACCGCCATACTAATGGTAATGAGGTGAAAATGAGTATTTTAAGAGTGAGTTTGGACTTGTTCGTGGCATGACAAAGTCCGTGCTATTTTATGGAATAAGTTTGGTTGGAGGTTATTATTTTTACATAATAGAAAAAAGAAACTGTCTCAACCAAAGTGCACATTCTGTATTATTATAGCATTGTTACAAAAGAAGTGCTAAAGGCAAAAGGATAATAAAAATACAATCCAAGCTATATAAGAAGTGAAATCAGTCCTTACATAACATATTATGCAATCGTCAATTTAGCTGAGACATAAATTCTCTGTAACCAATTTCAACTTCGTGATACCAGATTATTAGTTCCTGCTCAGATTGCCGTTACAGTAAAGATCACCATTGTAGCCAATTGATACATAAGAAAATAGCCTACAGATGATTGATACAATTTATCAAAAACAGTATCATTTGTACAGAGCCAAATCGATCAACATAAAACCACCGCACCCATAAAAATTTGTGAATGCGATAGACCATTACCCCACTTGTAACCAATTCTAAAAAATGTGGGATACGCTACAAGGCCATGTGATACTAAAGGTTATGGAGATTGACTACCATACCTAACATCCAAAATGACAGTTGAAGAAGAGGTGCTGAATTGATTCTTCCTGGCAGCAGAAAGAGTATAGTTTGCTATCCTCCTATTCTACTTAGCCAAATCATCCTTGGTTAAAATTACCCCTCAACACAAATACCACAAAAAAAATTCTTAATCTTTAGGGGTATTTTAAGTACCACAAATGCTTACACTGGAATTGGAATTAAAATTCGTTAAGTGCGGAGTACATGGATTAGACGTAAAACTGTCAATTAGAGCGAAGTCTCCATTAAAAAAAATGTCCCTGTCAGGTGACAAATTAAAAGTAGCCACCTGAGAGATAAGCTCGTTCCAGAACACTAACTTTGGCCCGACAATGGCCCTTCGAAAGGAAATATTAAGAGAGGCCGAGCTCACTATGTCATTGTGGCATGTTTCTTCCTTGTAATGTGATACAAGACAGGGGTATTGATCCTTGAGAAGAGGCCCGTCAAGCCATACATCATCCCAAAGTCTCACCTTAGTACCACAGTTAGCAATAAAGGATCCGAACTATAGTAACTTATCCTTCACTTCCATCAAACCACTCAAAAAATGGGAGTCTCCAGATTTGCTCTGAACAGATGACAAAGACTTGCCTTTGAGATATTTATTTTTGATGAGTTCTTGCCACCCCTTTCTCGTTAGTAATTTAAATAGCCATTTGCGCAACGAGCACATGTTTTTGAACTCCAAGTCTTGAATTCTTAGGCTCCCTTGATCTTTATCAGAAAAATTGATTAACAAGAATACCCCATTTCGCAAGCCTATATTTACACTTGTGGTTGTCACTTCAACAAAAAATCTAAAACGATGGTAATCTAAACGTCTGCGCATCCCTTTAGGGACCTAAAAGAATAGAGCATAAACAAGGGTAGACTACTCACAACAGAATTAACGAGGACAAGGCGCCCTTCGTTGAATAAATGACGCCCCTTTTAGCTACTTAGTTTTCTTAAACCTATCATCCACCCTTTCCGGTCACTGTTTTATAATTTCCTATGATGTATAATAATACCGTGTTAACAAAACGGGAAAGAACCTACACCAGAATCAAATAGCAATGTGTATAGATTCTCATACTCCATGACCTTACCAAAACAGTAAATTTTATTTCTATGAAAATTAATCTTTAAACTGAAAAGTTGTTCAAAGACATATAAGAGCTAATAGCAACTCTATGTTTTGTGGCCCATTTGATTGGAGGTTATATTTAACAGTTTTGCCAATTCATACTTGTCCGAAATCTATCAATCACCTCAAATTACATAGTACTAAGCCTAAAATTACAGTATAATATAGTGTTCAATTTTTAGGAAACATTTACTGCAATAAGCATGTTTCTGTATTTGTATTTTTATATTTTGTAGGAGTTCAAAAAAAAACTTAAAGTTATTTTTCTCAATCTCGAAATAATATTTGTTTATGTTTTTGTTCTACTGTAAGATGGTCGGTTTTTATATAAGAATGCAGATGACTGATGTGAGTGGTTCGGTCACCACCAAATTTTTTGAAAAAAGAAGATTGAGATTGAAAGAGAAAAAAACAGCTGAGAAATGAACGCTCTCTGTACAATCTCTCTCTAAGTCTCTAGGAAAACCCCTTGGATAGAATATGCCTGCATTTGTGGAAATTCGTTTTTGGTACGACGAAAGTTGGCAGGAGACGATGGCAAGCAAGGGAAAGAAAGCAGGAAAAGCATTGCAGGAAGGAGCAAGCGAGAAAAGACAGCACTGCTACGAGCTTGGGGAACCCCGAAAGTTGAACGCCCGAGCGAGGGAAGGAGGGAAAACCATCCGAAAAATCAAAAGCAAACTACTGCGCAGCACACTACCACGGCGAGAGCACAGCCAGCAATAAAGAAGCTGCTGCTCCCGCTCCTGCCCCTGCCGTTGCGTGGGCGTGGCACTGCTCCCTCCCTCCCTCCCTCCCTCCCTCTCTCTCTCTCTTCGTCTTCCTCGCAAACCCCAATAAAACCTCTCCACCCTTTCCCTCCTATCCCCATTTTTTGTGTGCATCACTCCCCACCTCCACGCCTCCCACTGCTCGAGGCCTACAAAAGCAGCCAACCAAGCTACTCCTTAGTTAAAGCCACCCCCGGTTACCTCGCCTCGCCATGGAAGGGGAGACTCCGCTCCACCTCTCCTCTTCCTCATCCTCCGCCACCGCCGCCTGAACCCCTACCTCCACCGAGCAAGAAAGAAACCACTCGCCGTACGTACGCGTGTCGCTGTACCGACAACACGTACGTAGTAGCCATGGCGTTTGCCACGCTCTTTGACTCCTTGTACTGCCCGGAGGAGCACCTCGACCTGTTCCAAGAACCGGCCGCCCAGGAGGAGTGGCCGGAGCAGCAGCAGGCTGTTCTTGACGACGAGCTGCCGCCGCTGTTCGACGCGCTCAGGAGCAAGGAGGAGGTGGTGCTGGAGGAGGGGGACGGGTACGGCGGCGAGGCGGGGCGGGACGCCGCCGTGGGGTGGGCGGCCCGTGCGGCGGCGAGGCTGGGCTTCTCCGCGCTCACGGCCGCGCTGGCCACCGCTTACCTCGACCGGTGCTTCCTCGCCGGCGCGCTGCGGCTCGGGGACCGGCCGTGGATGGCGCGGCTCGCCGCCGTGGCCTGCGTCTCGCTTGCCGCCAAGGTGGAGGAGACGCGGGTGCCGGTGCTCCTCGACCTCCAGCTCTGCGCCGCCGAGGGCTGCGGCGACGCCTACGTGTTCGAGCCCAAGACGGTGCGCCGCATGGAGCTCCTCGTGCTCTCGGCGCTGGCCTGGCGGATGCATCCCGTCACGCCCTTCTCCTACCTCCACCCCGTCCTCACCGCCACGCGGCTGCACCACTGCGAGAGCGCCCTGCTCGCTGTAATGCCAGGTGGGTTCTTGGCCTCGCGTGCATTCTCACAGAACCAAAAAAGACTCGATCTTTTATGTCAGTAGAGTACTAAAGTCTGTTCTTCTGCGCGCGTGGCAGATTGGAGGTGGCCTCGGCACCGCCCGTCGGCGTGGGCCGCCGCGGCATTGTTCGCGACGGCAGGCTGCGGCGGCGATGGCCGCGACGCCGAGCTCTTGGCGCTCATCAATGCCCCCAAGGTCAGCTACCTTATCATTAGCGGTCGGTGCAGTTATTTCCCGTCGTCTTGTACACTCGTGCCATCGTGGTGCTCAACTGGTCGACGTGCCGCAGGACGAGGTGGCGGAGTGTGCCAAGATCCTCTCCGAGGAGACGGCGGTGGACTTCACGGGCTTCGTGGTCAACGGCGTCGACAATAAGCGCAAGCGCGCGGCGGCGGCGGGGCTGCATTCGCCGCCGCTGAGCCCGAGCGGCGTGATCGGCGCGGCGGCCTACTTCAGCTGCGAGAGCTCGTCCAGCAGTGCGGACTCGCGGTCCGGCCCGGTCACCGCGTGGCCGGCGTCCGTGTCCGTGTCGTCCTCGCCGGAGCCCTCCGGCCGGCCGCTCAAGCGCGCCACCACCGCGGCGACGCTTGCCCCCGACGAGGAGAGCCGCGACGCCTGGCCTTAGATGGCACGCAATGCACGGCGGCGCTGGCCTAGCTACCACCGCTACCTACGGCCCGATCGCTCGCCGTGGAACAACAACCGCAACCGGTGATCAATCAATGCTGTTACGAGAAGCCAGGGGATGAAAAAGAACAGAAAAGATGTAATTTTGCTTGCTTATTGCAATGCGATTGCGAAGAATGTTGAGGTAGGGAGATTAAGCCGCAATTACTAGCCATTGATGGTTCTTGGAGTTGCATTGCTCCTCATGGATCAGAGGCAACAGCGGCAGGGGAGGTTTGCTCCCTCTCCAGCTTGCCCCCTCTCCCTACAATGCCATCAATGCAATTCCCCAACTTCCCATGAGCTCTACATCTCCATCAATGCCCCTCTTTTGGCTTCTCATTTTATCTGAATAATAAATGTGCATAAACCCTAGTTCTCGCTCTCGGATGAACTCTTGTTTGTGGTTACTGCGTTCGCATTAAAATTTCTGGGAATGTCTCTCAGCTCATGTGCGATGATTAATGAGATGGGAGGAAAACACGAGGGAAATGTTTTCAGTAAAGTAAAATTGATTGGAACAATTTGACACATTTGTACCCTACATTTATTCACTTCTTTCACTGTTGTTATACTGATCTAGTTGTACGCCAGTAAGAATCAAATGAGTACCTACAGGAGAGTTAAACTAAAATACCCTACATAATTCAAGTAACATACATAACTCAAGAGATCTAATACTAGAGCACATGATTACTTAAAATACAGTGAATATAAAACAACATTGTAAATGTAATTGAAAAAGAAAAGGTGATGGATGATGAGTCATCAGCCTTGTTGGCATGGTGGCATGTGTGATTAGATTGCAATGTGGATTTGACTTTTTACTCATTCTAGTTCCTCCGTGGACCAGCCTGCGTCCACACAAAAAGGGCATTGTTAACAAAAGGTTGGTTGGGAGATAATTTTTACTAGACTCTTCTTTTGTTGTAGGCATCTTGTTTTATACAAAAATAGGTTCCCTCAAAAAACGATATATTATAAATATATAAAAGGTAAATTTCTCTGGGAAAAAAGTGAAAGCAAAAGGATGGGAAACTCTCAGGCTTGCCACGTAAAGACAGGTGAGGTGATACACGCTGACTGTAGTAGGAGTACAAGTACTAGTGCCATGAGAAAGAAAGTGAGAGAGATGAACTTTTAAAGGCAAAAAAACAAAAGAAAGAGGAGGAATCTTGCATGGATGGAAAATAATGGAGAAGATCACATCACGATGGGGTTTGGATACATTTGGAGATCACAATGATTAGGTGGATTAGTCCTATTATTACCACACGCAGCAAGGCTTATCAGCTGATGAGTAGGATTAATGATGGGGTGGTCTTAAACAAATGTGCAGATTTCTACTATCCGCCAAATTGTTAGTTTCTCCCTCCTTATGACTCGTGTGTATAGGACAACTGTTGTGTATGTAAAGTGCATTTGTCACTTTAGTGCTTGCATATCCTGGAATTAATCTGAGTTTTGTGCTCGCACTAACTTGGAGTTAAGGAATCGAAATTCTTTGTCTCCATCTGCTATCATCATCGCCACCGCCGTTCGTTCTTTGCCGACGGTAAGTCTCCGCCGAATTCTTTGATACCACTACCTTTGACACGCTCTCCATTCACCCCAAACTGTCACCATTACTAGCATCATCCATTTTGCCCATTCCCTGAGCCTCCCTGCCATTTCTTCATTACCAGCATTTTCAGCCCGATCCGTCTCTTGTGAGCGGTGAGCTAAGCCTAGACATTACTACACCACATCTTAAACCTGAATTGGGTATGCCAACCGGTGATACGTTCAGAGATGGAGGTACAAATTTGCTTGGACCGGAATTGGGTATGATGACCGCTGGCACATCCAGAGGCGGAGCCAAGAATTGATCCCGAGTTCTAGTGCTAGATTTATTTGATCCCTTAGATTAATTTCGTAATGTGATTTGTAAAATTCCTAAATGCAAGATGTATGAACATAGTATTATCGAATCTTCTAAAAAATTATTATCAAATTATACATTATCGCAGCTTTGGCTGTGACCGTAGCCATTGTTACAGCAACATACGGATCAAGACTCAATGGTGGCCAGGTCTGTAATGATCCTACTTTATAAACATTAATAAAATGAGTACCTTAAAGGTCATCATCAATAAAATGTATTTTCATATCATGTCATTTCTACATTTAAAGTAACTAAAATAATCTTAACTAAAATTGACCAGCGATCAACCCTAAATAAAATTATGAAATAAAATTGCTCCAAATGGCTCTGATAATTTTCATGGGCTCATACATTTCGAGAAGGCCTCTAAAACTTTTCAAGTGATTTGGAATAAATTTGCATATTTGAATAAAGTGTTATTTAATCAATGTCAAAATTGGTAGAACTATAATATAATTATTTGGTGAAGTTTCTCCTACTCAAATTCATAAAATTTTACATTTGTGACTCATTTAAAGCATGAACATAAATTTTTATGAATTATGGAACTATATTTCACATAATTACAATTCAAATTTAAATTAGCGCAAAATTGGTCTCGTATTAAAATAACAACTAAATGTGGGTTAACATATTAAAAAATTCATAGGTACATAATATTATATAAGACCTCTGTGAATTTTTCTAGAATTTAAAACCTAGGTCTGAATCTGAAAGTAACTCGAATACTAACTCAAGTCAGAAAAAATAACTAAAATAAAAGAAGAGAATCGTTTCTTGACTGGGCTAAGTTTCAACCTAGTTTCTTGAATGCCACAGACCCAGTCCACCTCCTCCCTTGGCTACCCGCACCCGTGCCTCTCCACTTTATGCCTTCCCCTTGGAAAAATGCCTGTGCATATGTCGCTTGTCCTTTCCTGACCCAGAGGGCCTGGATGTCAGGTTGTCGCTTCCACACGGCCAGGACACGTGCCGAGCGGCCTCTACGCACAGGGAGATGGCGGATCGACGATCAACTACCCCATCAAGCAGCCACTGGCGCTGTCGTGGCCATGGCCGTTGCACCAAGGACCGCGCACCGTTTCTGCATCGCCACATGGCTCACACCGTGGCTGGAGGACTGTTGTGGCCAATGGTGTCATCACCAACTCCAACAGCTCCACCTCCTTTTCTCTTCTTCTCGGTGTCATCGCCAACTCTTGTCCATTCCTCGATTCGACGCTACCATTGCGCTTCTCTCCTCATCCTTCACTCTCTCTGCAAGAATCGGAGGTTGCCATAGAGCTAGTTGAGTAGAATGCGACCGGCAATCCGGCTTCGGTAGCCGCAGCCGCTACGGAGACACCATGTCTTTCCATCTCGGCGGGTGAGTCAACCCCGTCCTTTGGGCTGATCTGCTTTGACTCAACCCCCTAAACTCACCCATATGCTCATTGTGGCCGCTGGTGTAGGGAAACTGTGGGAGGGCTCCTTGCTCTCTATCATTGGCGAAGATCCGCCGCAAGACGTTCTCTCTCCATGGTGAGCCCCGGCACCAATGCATGTTCCTTTTTGGGTTCCCGATGCCTCCTTTTCCTTCCCTGACTCTCTCTTTTTCCTAGGCAAGCTTTGGAGGCCATTGTCGTCATCAACCAGAGTGCCATCGCCACTATCGACGTGGAGAATGCCATTGATGCCTTCTTCCTCAACAACAGAGCATCAGAACATGCTCATGAGGCTCTCACGAAGCCCCTGCCTCATCGAACCTAACCGAGGGTGCTTTCTTTCTCCTTCACCTCCGTCAGGTTACTCCGCCGCCTTTGGCGACCATCGCAACAGTACATTCATCCACCCCTGCCTCGGCTGAGCTTGTATCTCACCTCGTGGTGAGCTACTGAGACTGCCCTACCGTTTCCCCCCTCTCCTCGGCCCCGACACTCCTACTCTGTTCGAGCTGCCGCCAATAATGTCCGTGCTGCCGTCTCTGGTGACCCTCAAGTCCCGCACCGGCACGGCTAGGTTCGAGGCAACTCTAGGAACCAAACACACCAAGTTGCATGTGCGGGCATGTCCTCAAGCACTCACCATGTGGGTCTGGTTTGTGTAGATATTCGATTAGGGTTAATTAAGTGACTTAATAGTTGTATGACATGTGGGCCCGTTGGATTATTTTTTGTTAAAAATCAATTGAACCTTTTGTATGTATGACAACCGAACCCCACAACTTAATGGTTAAATATATTTGAACTTTCGTCTTATGACATGTGGACCCCAATTGTCATAGGCTGACTGAATAAATATAACTTAAAATGAAAATCTTATTGAGTATGTCATGTGGGGCCAAAGGCCGATTGACCCGTCAAGCTTTGACTAGTCAGGGGTGACCCTGGCCCCACCTATCGACCTCTATGGCTAAAGAGAACTGAATATTAAAAGTATTCTCTGTTTACTTTAATTGAGGAAAAGCTAGAAAATGCTAAAATCTGTTAATACTTGTAAAGATCATAGAAAAATTCTCTAACTCCAAATGAGATAAACTTTATATGTAAATTCATGTTTTGACACATATATCTAATGGTATCCACCTAATATTAAATGGTATCATTTTCATATATGTTACTGTTATTGAAATATTTTAATTTATTGCTATGTTAATAAACCCTAAAAATATCATATAGAACTTAGAAAATTTATAACTTTAATTCTAGGACTCAGAACTGAGTCAAACCAATTGAATTAGTTTTATAATTTTATTTTTCATATTCTAGGATGAATTTCATGCATTATTTTGCATATTTAATTTCTATTATTGGTTTATTCTCTCTTTTTGGCTCTCCGATCATTTTTTTCGCTTCTTATCGGTAGAGGTCGGCAACGAGGCATAATACGAAATCGATCCTTCTCAGCTTGAGGAATGTGAAACTCAAGGCAAACAGCAACTCACTAAATTTTATGATTGTTGATACAATGATGTTGATTATATGATGTTTATGCTTTGTGGCATATGTTAATTGTTGATGTTTGTGATGGATGAAATCACTAACATACCAACAGATGGATCGATGGGCGAGGTGAACGTAAACACCCTAGTTGTCCAGTCGATACCGGTGTTGTTGGATTCTACCATTCACCCACGGTGGAAGTATTAGGCGGGGGTAATGTGAAGCCATAGCCGGGCAGCTATGAAAAAACAACACCTCGAAACACTTCCTGTTCAAAAAAAATTGATTAAGTCTTGGTGGACTTAATCAGATGAACTGGATGAAGTCTCGTTGGACTTAACTAATGAAATGAATAAAATCTTGGTGGATTTTAGATATGTTCTAGATCTGAAATGTGATGTTTAAATATGAGAATTGGTTGCTAAGTTTAATACATGTTGGTTCTTGTACTTCTATTATGTTCATGCCATGCTATGCTACTTGGAGAATAAATTGCATATTTAGTAATTTGGTCTCTTGTTCAATGCGATGCTTATGTTAATTGGAATTAGCACGATTAATTCTTATAACTACAAAAGTACTAATTGAAATTTCATTTCTTAATAATTTGTAGGTGATCCTAGTATATGGAAGTCTATGATACTGACCATGTTGACAGCAATGTTTGATTTGCTTGGTTTGCTTTATCGGTCAAATGTGGGTTGTTACATCTTTTGTGATATGGTTTTGGCTACTATGTTAAGTACTTTTATTATGTTTCCACTGCTGAACTTATGTTATGTTTGGATCTTTATCGACCTTCAATCGATTTGCTTATAAGTTAAATATTTACTCCAGTGTATGAGATGTGGCTATGCTATTTGTAAACTTTTCTTTGGGGTTTGTGTTGTGATATGCAAGTTATTTATTTGGCACCCTATACACCATGTGTGTATGAATTTAAAGTGTATGGGGCAACTATAAAGAGTTATTGTCGGTCTTATGTTTCACTTTGCATGATCAACTATGTTGAGTGACCCACTAGTTGCAATGCGTTGGCCACGTTGGGTTAGAGTGTGAGGACTTGTTTCGACCATTCGAAACTTGTCTTGGATTCCTCTAAAATGATCATACTCAGCGGGGCATAGACCCTAAATATTTACAAGATTTCAAAATTCTTAGTTGATTTTTGTTTGATGTACACTTTTTTCGGTTTGACCAATAACGATAGATGCATCCGACTTAGTATGCATATGGTATGTTGATCTGGTGTAGTCTACCCAACGATGATACATGTATATGACTTTGTGTGTGTAGGGTATGCCGGGTAGTTACTCGGGTACTTAAATGATACATCGGTTGTAAGTTGGATCTAATTCTGGGTCCCTAATAGAGGTGAAGAAATTGTAGTCAATTATTAGGAGATTTATTCCTGATTTAGGTGTAAACACTTAATATGCTCTATAATATTTAGTTTATTTATTACGTGGTCTGCCACGTTGTTTTAGTTTGTTGTTTATATGGAATAACTTCATAATAAATTTAAGGTTACGTGTGTAGAAACGAGGGACTTAAAGCTCTTACATTATCTTAAAGACAAGCAAAGGCTATCAAAAACGGCTTGGCAAGCTTTGAGATTGACCTGGACATTGGGAATGGTTAAAAGTATGAGGACAACGTCGCTTGTAATCTACGAACATGCGTGATTAGAAGGCGCCAAAGCAACCGTAAACAATTGTAAAAACAAAAACCAAAACCATCCGAATAGCAAAGCGCTTTAATCGTAGTCTCCTGCTTGGACTTGTGTAGGCTTTGACCTCGAGGCAAGAGATTGCACAGTGTTGAGGTCCCTCTCCTTCCCTTTCCTCCAAAGGCTACACACATCAAAGGAGTGAGTGTCACTCTGTCCCCCTCTCCCTGGCCTCTTGTGCTAATTAAGCACAATGCCACTGCTGCACATAATTAAGCAAGGCATTCTTTTGTTTTGTTTCTTTGGAGCACTGCACATGAGCATATTGAGAAACAAAGTGAGATACCAAGACAAAGTGTATGTTACAAAACTTTGCCATTTACCCCACCAAAAATAAGCAAGATGAACTTTGCCACCAGCCAAAAATTAAGTTGCAATTAGGATTCCCAAGATCAGTCTTGTGCAGGACAATATATCTCCATATGTTGGTGACTGAGATGTAACACTGACTTAGGTGATGCAGGAATTCATAGGAAATCTACAGGAATAAATTGAGTTCCTCCAAAACTCCTTTACAAATCCCCTGCTCCAAACATGGCCTGAAACAGTCTTTCAAAAGAAAAAAGCCTAAAACATTGGAGTATTACTATATGTGAAATAAATTGTACCACCACATCATTTTTCTCCCAGCAAGGCAGGATTGATAAATATGTCATATAGATCAAAGGACCAATGCCTTGACCAATGTCCCCATAATGTGCGTTGATTGGTACTGTATTTCTATATCAGTGCTTCCTCTGTCCCTCCTACTCTTTCTGTTACAACCCATAAAACGTCTCCTACAATTTGAAACCCCTACCCAAGTACACCCACCTATATGAAATAACCAGAAAAGCACTTCCACGAATTCAAAGTAATTTGTTCAAATACCTACAATCGTCACTCACAATGGCTGACATGTGGGCCGTTCCATATGTGCAACTCACCTGGACCCACTTGTCGGCGACAAGGAGCATTTCTCAGGCAAAATAGCTTGTATAGGCAGGAAGGAAAGCTTCCCCAACGTTTAGAGGAAGAGGACACACATAAGTCCTCACTCCATGTGCTGCTCCCTTCAACCTTTTCCCAACCTCCCACAAATCATTTGTTTGTCACTACCTGCTTCCATGGCATAATAAATCCAATCACCATTTGGGCATTGGTAATCCAAGTCACTGCTGGAGCTTTGGACTAAGCACAGAGAAGTATGTGGGTGGGTCCCACATGAGTAGGAAAATAATAATTAATAAAGAACCAAGCAGCTTTGTTTGTTTTGTCCTGCGGTGGAACAGACAGGTGAGGAAGAAGAAGGAAAGAGGAAAAACTGAAAAGAGTGGGAGAGAGAGCAGAGCATGCATGCAGTAAGAAGTGGGCACAGCACGGGGGCAGTACTTTGCTTTCTCCAACATAAAAATCTAGACCTACCAACATGGTGCACCTACAAGTCAAGTACACATTGCCTTGTTGGAGGCAGGCCCCTGCAGCCCTACCCCAAAGAAAACATAAAAAATATATTTTGAGTCAAAATATCAAGACAACTGTGCCTCTTACTACGTGTAAGTGTAAAGATCAAGAGACTATTAGGTCGGTACCATCGCAAAGTGCATAAGTTCAAAAAAAAACATCACATGTAAGGCTGACAAGTGGACCATGGGACTACATGTCAATGACACACCAATAATATTTTTCAACTCTAATGATCTTTGTGATGGTACCGAGCAATCTTCCCCAAAAGCCCTAAGATGTACTGTGTTAGTAAGGGTATAGCAAGGCCTAATATTAGAGCATCTCTAATATTATTATGTTTCCTTGATTTTAGTTTTCCCATGGATATGAGCAACCATGATCTATCAATTTCTTCCTCGAAGTTTTCTACATCTAAAACAATGTTACAATTTCTTACATTTGAATGTAGTTGCTTTTTTCTAGTGCAATGGTCTAATGAACATCAGCTTTGCGCTTTAATAGGGAAATTTTTTCCTCTTTTTACTGTGATAAACAATCTTAATTTATGATCAATTATTTTAATACAGATAGCATGGTCAAAGATTATTTTGTTTCCTTTATTTCTACTCCCCCACAGATATAAGAAATTATAGAATTTTTCCTCACACTTTTCTGTATCTACGACAATATGATTCTTTTTATTTAAATACAGTAGCTTACTCTAGTGCAACGGTGTAATCAACATATGCTTTGTGTTTTGCACAAAACTTATTAACCATTACGTTCCTTTCACTAGTCGATAAACTAATATAGAAAAATAATCACAAACATCCAATTTCCTCCTACATAATAATGTGTGAATATCCTTTTTTGCACAAATTAAGGTTCACGAATTTAACACCAGCCTACCACCTCATGCATAAAATCAAGACATTACAAGCCAATGGATAGCTATTGATTTGTTGTCCTTCTATCAATTTAGGGCTATATAGGACTATATATTGAAGAGGACTGTGATGTGTAGGTTTTGTTGGTGGAGGTAGCTTGGACTTTTGTAGGAGTGGGGCACAAGGGGCAGTTGGGGCTGGACTTTGTTCTTGGCAGTAGTGGGATGTAATATTTTTCCAACATGTTGGAAGAGTGAAGGAGTGTTTCGGAAAAGAAAAAGATGAAGAGTGACTACGTGCCATCTAAAGGAAAGAGAGAAGGGTGAGGCCAAGATGCAAGTTGCTTGGACCACACTGGTTTGGTATGGTTTGGTTCTAGGAAACGGTGCCCAAAGTGCTTAAAAGAATTTAGCTTAGTGCTCATTCGAGGCTATTACTAGTAAATTATTGCTGGCATCGATCGAGTTGGCATGCACCAAGCTCTGACCAGCACTCGAGCGCTTCACGAGTGGCGACTATACCGTGGGAATAGGACTCACTCATTCTCGCCGCTAACATGCAACAAAAACAAAACTAAAGCTGGGACTTGGGCCAGGCTTTTCCGTGCCAGCCCGAGGCCCGGTCGGCACGGCCCGAGACCCGCATGGCACGGGCACGATAACTGTGCGGGCCGGGTTGGCACGGCACGAAGGCCCGGGTCGGGTCGTGCTGGCGTTTTGCGCCCGATGGGCTGCACGGCCCGGCACGATGCTCCAGGGCGTGCTCGTGCTGGCCCGGCCCATTTCCCTGCGGAGGACCCCGGCCTAGTCACTGCGGCCTACTAAAACCCCCCTGGCCCCGTCTCCCCGCCTCACCCCCGCCTCCCCACCGCCACCCGCTCCCCCGCCTCCCCCGCCTCCCCGTCTCCCCGCCTCCCCCCCGCCTCCCCGCCGCCACCCACTCCCTCGCCTCCCCGCCGTGTGCCGTCTCCCCGTCTCCCCCCCCGCCTCCCCGCCGCCACCCGCTCCCTCGCCTCCCCCGCCTCCCCGCCTTCCCGCCGGCTCCCCACCTCCCCGCCGGGCCCCGTCTCCCCGCCTCACCCCACCTCCCTGCCACCACCCGCTCCCTCGCCGCTGCCGGCTCCCTCGGCCTTCTCCCGTGGCGGGCTCGTGCCGGCACAACACGGCACGACGACGCCGGCGGGCCGTGCCGGCACGGCCAACCTCGAGCACGAAGCATGGCGGGTTCGTGCCGGGCCGGCACGGCACGGCCCGAGTCCCAGCTCTAAACAAAACTATGCAATGCATGCATGGTGCTTGTACTAGCTAGCTTGTTCATGCCATGCATGGATCATTTCGCACTTGTGGCCACACTCCGTGTAGAAGCTTGGTGGAGTTACTGGCATGTGGGCCCATGGATGTGCATCAGTGACTTGTATGTTTTTCCTTTTCTTTTTCCTGTTATTGCTATATTGTTTAAATAACTTGAACTAAAACAGTAGTATGGCATTGTTTTGCCCATGTCTGACTATGCGCATCTAGCTAGTCCAAACAAGAGACAAGGACAAGAGCAGGTGGCAAAGAGTCCTCTCCTTGTGGACAATATATCCATGGGCCACCCAAGTCACAATACATTGACTTATGGTAACCCAAGTCCAAGTCATAGTACTTTTTGACTTACGGAGTGCATTAGAGGGAGAGCTCTAGGCAGATGTTGGACTTTGGATGATCAAGCATATGATCAGAGACAACCAGAACAGCGAATGTTACTTTGATAAAAACTATCAAGATGATAGAAGCCGTAACGAGACTATGAGTTGGCCATGTAAAAAGGTGTAGCAAGTCGTGACCCTGGCCAAGCTCTGAAAAAAGGTGACCTGCAGCTGCATGGAACAAAATCATACACACAGGTCGCCGTCAGGCGGGAAACAGGGGAAAAGTTGTGTGCAGACAGACAAGCCTTTTCTTTCTCACTCTCACCCACATAACATGACAAAACACATGAAGCAGTAGCACCCTTGCTCTCTGATGAAGGCACATATGGATATAGAGGGATATTGCAATGCCTTCATAATTCTGATAGAATTTCTTTTTATTCCTGTAAGATATATCATGGGATTTCTGTCCTAAAAAGACCCCTTGGAACGTGGTGATTTTTCGTCGATTCCTACGAGAATTAGAATGTTTTTTATGTAAGATTCCTAGAAATTCCTAGCAATGTACATTTGTACTTTTAGGAGTAATTTGCTTGTCCTTTGACCTTGCTTTCCTTTTATTTGCTTTGCTTTGACAAGTCGAATTCGGAGCAAAGGGTGTGGGTCAACAAAATAATTGGGGAATAATATGATGATGGCAATCTAGTCTCTCTTTTCTTTTACCCTTTGCTCCCCTCCCCTCCCCTCTCATTGCGACAATCCATTCCCTTGCAGCAGTGGTGCTGCTTTGCCGGAGATCGCCGGAGACTGCCGGATACGGAGGAGAGAGGCAATGGCGACACTGCAGGATAACAAAATCTCAGCAATATTGAATGCTGCAACAAGATGTACTTTCACTACTTCGCAGCCATGTAGGGAAAGGAGGAAGCTGCATATATACACATATATGGAGCTGTATATCCTGCTGGCCTGACAACGAAACAAACTAGATCGGCTCGGAAGCAAACCCAGAGCATAAATACGCATGCAAGTCCTTTGGCATGACATGACAGGTCTATCCATGAACGCAGCTTGACAAAACTACCATGCAACGGAGTACTGTGCACGCCTGTGTCTGGGTTGCTTGCTGCTTTTGCTCGATGCTACTCTTCGGTCTCGTGAGCTGGTCTGCTCAAGTGCCACCGGGCACATGCACTTTGTACGGTGAAAAAGAAATCATTTCTCGACACAGTTTTGACAAAGTTTGGCAAGAATACGAAGTTTACAACAGGCTCGGGCATAGTGTTAAGAAAGTGTAGTGTACCACACAGTATATGCCAGAGCTTGGCGTACCGTGGCTGTCAAACAAATATATCCTTAGGTTGCTTTTGGCATCAATTTGATTGACCCGTTTTCACGTGTTTAATGTTTCGTTGTTTGCTGATCCGCTTTTCTATATTATATAGAAAAGGATTCAAGATTGCGCTCCAAGTAACAGAAAAAGGGAAGAGATATAACCATCATTATAGTACATGTAGTGTTTTTATTTTGTATTAGAAGCTAGTAGATTATGGTCTAATTCACCAAATATGACACCAACTTTTACACAACTACTTTTGCATAACAACTTATTAAATAACTATCACAATTTAGCAACCACTAATGAGTCTTACTAATAAGTAAAAGACAAAGGTACAAATTAGTTAAACTACTGAAATATAGAAAATAAAAAATTCACAAATATCAACTTCGAAAACACAAGTACAAGAATTGTTTCATCGTGTAAAAAATCAAAGGTGGGTAAAAGAATTCCTAATATCTAAAGCCCATTTAATTAAATACAACGCAAATGGCACCATGTTAGCACCACAAGGATGCCATGTGGCAGAATTGTCAAATCATATAGATAAGTGAAATGTTCTTCCCGAAGGGCACTATCCACTTATAACTAGGTAGTTAACCGGATGAGAATTTTGGACTTCTCATTGCAGGCTATTTTATACCTGGAGAATATGGAAACTTCCGATAATCCTGGGGTTCGTTTTATACTCTTACGAGTAAGGAGCTAAGGTTTTATGGTTTTTTTTGTTTTGTTTTGGACAGGTGAACTTGAATATATGTGATGCACAGATCCACAAGATTTATGGCCAACATGTACATGTAGTCACGCAGACAGGAAGGAAGAAGTCGTGCAATAAATCCACAAATAATAATAGCATTTAAATCTACGGGCCCGAAAGACTTAAAAAGCCATCACAGGCATGCAGTAGTCCAAGTTGCCCGTGCATACGTATTTCCCCTGGATTGATGATTAATTGGTCATTCACAAAATGTGAAGCCCAGCTAGACAAATTGAAGGCAACAGCACGAGAAACTGGTTTGCCTCGCCACCATCATGCATCATGTATTTCATTCAATACATGCATGTACACTACCTTAGCCCCATAAATCTTACAATGTGTTGTTCATGAGAATGGGATGTGGTTTAATGTTGTATTTGAATTGATCTGCCAAGTACACGTCGTGGTTTAATGTGGTGTGAATATGTTCCAATGGAGCTTCGTTTTTTTGTTTGAAATTTGATGGGGCATCTTCTCTCTTGCAGAGTAATGCAAGTGAGTGCATGTGTCTATATCATAAAAAAGAAGTTTATGTGAAAAACCAGCTATAGGTGGACATAACATTTACTGCTATAGTTATTTTAGCTGATTGGCGGGCCCCAGATGGCATTGAATAACAAGAAAACCACAGGGGAGCAGTACGTACGTGCCTTTAATACTATGCTGTTGAAGCATGGCAAGACATTCTCTCATGTGCATGCAAATGCAAATGATATTTATGAAACGAAAGAAGAGCATATGTTTGGTTGCAAGTAGATGTGGCAGCTGGGTCATGTGCAGGCAGGCTTTGCGTGTGCGAGGGTGTTGTATGGCTCACAAGCTGAGCAGCTAGTGCAGGGCGATGAATTCCATCATGTGTGGTGGAGGTGCAGCAACATGATGAGCCTTGAATTGGGCGCACACCTGATCCGTCAATCCAAGTTCCACCTCAACTTTGCATGCACGCATGCGTGTGCGTACTGTAGCTAGATGAGACGAGATTTAGCTGGTGCCAGTGTCAAGCAATCATCCATCATCCCGAGTTATTCTTTTGCGAATGGAACATATTATATGCAATGAGAGTGTGTTTTGCCCTGGGTAACCAAACACCTGTTGCTAACCAAACTGCAGGGTTCCTGCGTTGGTGTTTGTGTGTCCATCCAACAGGACCGGAAGGCGTGTGCACACAAGAGCCTCTCGCCCAACACCCGTACCCAAGAGAATCTCCCCCCTCTAACGCTACCGGATTTGCATTTACTTGGCCTGACATTTGCTAGTGGGTACGTATACTAATAAAAGGCCACATATGCATGGAGAAAATCCAGATCACATGGAGATATAGAAAGTACGTATACTACTTCCAACAACGGAACTGATCAATCGTTTTCATCTTAAATTTTGGACTATCTTACCTGATAATACAAGAATAGTAAGAATCGGCTTCAATCATTTTCGTTGGTAATATGAAAAACGAGCACTTCCTTTCTAGAAATAGAAAAAAAAATAATCCTCCGCCACTCATTGAACTGCTAAAACCAGGGTTGTTAGTTGATCATCCCTAATTAGGATAGATTATAGCCTTGTTGTGCATTCATGCACAAAACTGTAGCACAGCTGCCAAGACTGTACCTCAGCAAACATTCAGCCGTCCTATCCCGTCAGGCTTACATTTAGAATGCTGAAACAATTGGAAACCTGTCTGAGAAAGTAGTAATGCACACCAAATTATCGAATGACCGTATGTTAATGGCATTTACCCGCAAAGTGAGATGTTCAGAGCACAGCCGTTGACAAAGACACCACTCGTGACATGGCTAGCGACTCGCACAACAATGGCACCTGTACAGATACATAGGAAACGTACCCAAATCTACGGGGGAACAGGCGGCAAATGGACAGCAAAACGAGGCTCAAGAACCAATAGGCTTCACAAGGAAACAGACGCCACCTTGCTTTCACGAGAAACTGAAAACCCTAGTACTCACACGACACATAATATTGGTCCCAGCAAATGCAGAGAAACATCTGTGAGACACTTAAATTCAAACCACAGACTTAGAGACCTCCAGCACATACATAAATACATACCACTTGCCAAATCACGTACGTACTCAGGACCTGAGCTCAGTACAGTTTAGACATGGAAATATAACGAGTATCTACAACAGAAGCGACATGGGAATCCAACATTAACTCCAGAAATCACCAAATCTTCTGGTACATCTAACGAATCCACATGCCGCACATCCTATTCAGCAAATCTGCCAATCTAACAAACCATCTAGTGGAGTACGGTACTGCCCAGCATTCAACTCAGAAACGTAGTACTACATTAAACGCCACGATGCATTCAGCGTCTGAATCTGGGGAGACCTGCAAATAACTCTGCATTCAAGTCAGAAAACCGTATTCAGCACAGCCAATCAAACAAATGGATCACTGCAAGTCCAGAAACAAAAACATCACGGGGAAACAGTAGATAAGATTACCAGCTCTCCATTTGTTCCAGACTGGAGCTAGCTAATGTGTCTGATGATTTCTCAGTTGGGGCATACATTAGACAGTCCTGTCCATCGATACAAAAGTTCCGGCACAGAGGTCATGGCATAACTAGAGTTTTTGGTACTCAATATTTGGGATATCCTTTTGAAGCTACAAGATCCAAAGGTGACATCGTGTCAGGCCGCTAACATGCCAGTTAGATAAGCCTACATATGGGAGAAAGATAAGATGGGCATTTCTTCATAGAGAAGAAGTTTAGCCTCCAACAAGGTGGGCACCAAGCTCGCCAAGATCACCATCATCGTCTTGAAGGCGAACAGCATCCAACTTCTGCCTCAAGACCGTGATAGCATTCATAATCAACTCATAAGCTGTGATGGCACCAGTTGTTTCTACAGTGAACACAAAGCTGTCCTCCTTAGCGTTGATCTCTATCAATCCTGGCTTCCCCATGGCCTCTGCTTTCTTGATCACCTCATCATCATATGTATATGCCTCTGGATCCACAACCACCACCTGATGAAGTGACAGAAAGTTAGAAATGCTTAACATAAAGGATACCTGTCATGCAAGAGATTGAAAGAAATGCTGCTGAGCTGAAAGTTGGGCCAGTTGCCATGAAACTAGTGACAAATCATAAGTACATTATTCATGGGACAAATTTGTATTTGCAAACATGGGCAAAGAAACAACAATATATATGAAAAAAAATAACAAAAAGATCTTAAACAAATAGGCATTTGGTAACATTTACCATTTTTGCGTAAATTAGAGAAGACGTGGAATTGGAATGGGAAAACTGGCAGATAACAGAAACTAAGCTTATTTCTCCCAAAAGCATTACCAAGAGACTGACGTCATTAGTTGATAATGCTTGACCAAATCCATAAAGGCGTTTTATTTTGGACAGCATATACATGATCATTCTTTAGGATGTAAGGTGCACGAACACATGCCTAAATGTCAAATCAAGGCACAGGGTGACAAAAGTTACTCAAAATTCACAAAGTGTGGTGTCCAAAGCAAAGGATGCACCACTAGCAGCGAAGTGCCAAGGCATCTGCATAGCATGACAAGGTTTAAGGTGGTTTGGCGGACCAAAACAAGATTCTGTTAAGAGAATAGGGAGGTCCAGTGGAATGGATGCTTAGTGGACATTGCAGGAGTTGACAGACAGTGTAAGCCAAACTTTTTTGTCAGAGTAACTTTTGTACATCATTGTTAACTCCCCTGCACATGAATACATGATATATATTCTACACATATTCTTTTAATACAAACGGAAGTGAACCTAGCTCACCTGATGGGGTAGTGGATGTACAATTTGGGTGCATATTTCTCTGTTAAAAAGAACATGTATTCCCTCGTACATGTTCCTTCATCAATAAAAAAGAGATCATGTGATGCTGTCTAATTTTTGGCCAGTTAACATCATATGCAAAAAAAAAGAGGGGTATCAGGGCACGTAATTTTTTTCTACACTCGCATTAAAATTTGTAAGGATCTATGCCTATAGGTAAATATATTAAAAATATATTTTTTTACTTATGTTTGCCAGGCGCATGCTTAGTACTCGGCCTCAAATGCACCTATCACCTTTGATTTTTATTGAATGAGGCAGTTTCCATCATGTCATAGATTCATCTTTGAATTAATGGCTGTAAACAGTGCATGAGATTTGGATGGTGCTGGGATAGTTCTCCCCAAGAACAAGGACGAGTTTGAAAAGGCTGTTCATGAAATGGAAGCTTTAGCTAGTAGTGCTCTGAGAGTTCGGGTATGTCTTAACAATCCTTAGCATGGTTTGCATGTGTTGTACTTTTTGTGCTCTGTCCACTTTGGGACAACAATTTGAATTTGAATTGTCAATCTTCTGTGGGGTTCTTTGGTTGAGACTTGAGACCTTTGAGATATCCAAGAGTTCAGTCCACAATGAGGACAGCATAATTTGCTGTTGTTCATCAGCAATTCAAATAAAATGTGTTAACAGGAGACAGTTTTACAGTGACAGGTTACTACTAGATATGTCAAGGCAAAAATTGTTGTTCCGATTAGTTCATTTTAACAGATTTTACAAGACAACTGAGATCCATTGGGTACACTAAGTAAAGAGAAAAATTAGCCGGTACCACACAAATGGACAACGCAAAGCCCAAAGATTACAGAAAATACTATTAGAGTTAGGTTTATCCATTAGGGGTGCAAAATGACCTTCTCGCCCTTCTTCTCTGTCAACCATTTCCAAATCAATAAGCAGAGCCTCACGCTCACATCCTCATCTTCCCTGCCATGGGGACGAAGGTGCTCTGCCCACACGACTGCCTCGCGTGTGTACACCCCCACACCCACACCTCCAAGTGGTCGATGTGCCCTGCCACTAGACCGGCGGTGCACCATAGCACCACCGCAGCACAAACAAGCAGCGCCAATGCCACGGGGAGATCCAGGTCAAGGTAGCGACGGCGGACACGTATGATAGGTCAGTGTTCAGGGCCACGTCATCGTTGCTGTGCTTCTCTGGGGTATCCACGGTAACGGCAGCTAGCCTGTGCGACTTGCCCATGCTGGAGCTCATTCAGCTTGCACGAGCAATCTAACAAGCAAGTAAGCAATGGCTAGCAACATGGGTATCATGATTTGTGGGTGTCAACTGTTTCTATCAAGGACAAAGGGAGGGGGAGGCAACTGTGTGTTTCCTATTGTTTGGAACTGATTGTCAGAGAGGAGGCTAAATAGAGAGAGAGAGAGGGAGAGAGAGATAATGATATGGCAGAAAGAATTGATATGATTTAGATGTAGTTAGCTGAATATGATAATCTTTTGATGTGCTCTTGTGCCGCTGGTCCGTGATTAACTGGATGCCCACTTGAATATGAGAGGGCTGCCAGAGGGAGAATGTGAGAGAGATGGCTTAGGGCATATTAAGTATTTGTTTAAGTTTCTCTCACCCTAACGCCCAAAAATGGATGGAACACTAATGGTACTGGGCAGTCCACTGTGTTTTACATGATATTTTGCTAATGTCGATGTTTATGATGGCACCAACCTAATTTTCTCGAAAGAAAAACATGTAGCTAAACTCATATAATAGATAATGCATGCAAGCTCACATGAATGGCAACTTTGATAAAAAAGTAATACCGAATAGTAGTAGTGAAATGTGGTTATCAAAAGTTAGCAGTATAGGCCATCACAGTGTAACGTGTATCGATATGCCAACCTGAGCAATAAGACAAACTCAGGTATTTGATTGTAATTTAATTCCAACAGCCAACACTAGATAGTAGATATACCTAAGCGCTAAGCAGAAAAAGTCATATACCACTAACGATAGCCAGTGATGTGTTACAATGAAGTTCCTACAAGGCTGCAGTGGCAGGTCGCAAGCCAAAAATACATACAAGATCAAAACTACATCAGCATCAGCAAATATTGACTGCTATCTAGGTGATCCATGATTGCTGTATAACATTATAGTTGTGGTGTGAAACTATTTGTACAACTACTGCATGATGTATGTTGAATCTAGGAATTAATTGATGATAGCATAGGAAAAAAATTGTAGAAATCCAAGGATTAGTTGATGATATCGTAGGAAGAAAACGTAATTGAAACAAGCTGACCTGTTGGGTGTTAGGATCAATGTCAAATACTTTTGTAGGGCTGCTCTCCACCCAGCTTGTTTTTTCCTCAAGTGTCAGTGTCTCCATGAGCTCTTCATTAATACGTATATCAGGCTCATACATGAAAGTCACAGTAGCAGCTGGGGACCATTTGGCATGGTCCTTTCCAATTCCCTTCCTAGCAATTGCTCGAAGACGGAGCTCTTGCCCACGACGCAGCTTCACAATTAGTATTCCCCTGAATTCAGCAATTATTATAAACTTAGTACTGAATAAGCATTAGTTAAACAAGAGAGTATGCTTAAAGCTTTCAGGCATTCTTTTCTCAAGAAAAATGAAGATCAAATGATCAATCTCAGGGAAGTACTAGCAGATGTCACTGGATCCATTAGGACAAAACTGAATACAGATAATAGGATAGTTTAATGTTTATTTCTACAGCAACCAAACCTAACAATGGAGCATACTCTGCTCACTAAGAGAAACTTATCGGTATTTAATGCTTTGGACCTAGTATGGGCATGATCTGCATCTCACCACAGCAGCTACGTTAATCCAGATATCCGTTTAATGCTCCATATAATAATGAAAGAATTAAGCAAGTTAATAGGAAGAGTGCACTTGCATTTAAAGGCACATAATAAGACAGATTAGTATCAGATAGACAGCACACTGTCGTAATCCAAGAGTTAGATTTAATCAATCAGCCCTACAAGGTTATATAAAATGATCAAGATGGTCTCTTCCACATTAATATGTACAATGAACATGCAAGATTAACTAACAGTCGAATGCTCAGTTTTACTTTCATGCATAATGCACCCTTTTGATGAAATGAAAGGTGTGCAAAAAAGAAGTTGCTTAAATAATTGCTCAGAAAGGAAAAGAAACTGGTTAACTTATCTTAGAAGAGAAGAGACATGTCATACATACAATGGTACTCTCAACATAAGAATTAGAATCTGTGGCACTTTAGAGGAAAAGAAAAAACTAAGTGGACTATGCCTCCTGGGATACATTCTAGAATGATATCAGGAATACAAATTATTATAAGTTGATAGTGCAACCATCCAGTTAAAAAGTATACTGCAGAACATTTGTTTCTTGTCAGTGATTTCAACAGAATGTGATTTAACCATCCATGTGTACTAAATAATGACGTGTTTGAGCAGGCTTAGTGGCTGACACAACCTACAAAGTTATTGACCTATGATACATACAGAATATGTCAAAATGTCCGACTACAGAACAGACTGATATTTCCGCTAAGAAAAAGGTCCATTCGATTAGCAAGCAAGGATATGATTTATTCAGAAACAGCAGTACTGCTGCTAGGCAATGCTGGTTTAGTTCAGATATAGTACAAGATAAACAGGAAGTGGGTTCATTGGCATCAACAACACAAACTTGTTTTGACTATCTAATTGTATACCTTCATCTTTACCCTCACCTCACTTGAGGATGTTATACAACAAGACAAATACAGTTTCATTCGCATCATAGTAATTTCAAGGCATTGGAGGGCATATGGTACTTAAGTGAAAAGGGCTAGTTGATTAGTATTTTGATGTGGATAAGAGTAAAATGCTGGCACCATACCTCCTATTAATTAAAACCTAAATGCAATTGTGGCATGCATAAAGGCTTTAATCTGAAATGTAGACCTAGTTCAGCACATGATTCTTTACAAGCATTATATCCCTTCGCAGCCCATGTATACGCTGTTAGACTGACTAGGGATTGATGGATATATATATATATATATATATATAGTACAATGACCAGCTAGGGTTTTGTAGAAGTAGAGATTTACGATGATCAGCTAAGGCTGCGACTTGCCTCTGGTCTGCCGCGGCGGCGTTGTCGTAGGGGTCGACGGCGCCGAGGGCCTGCTGGTATGCCCTTGCCTGGTCGACGGGGCAGACCTTGGGGTCGGTGGAGCGGAGGTCGTTCGAGGTGACCTCGAGCGTCTGGTCGGAGTCGGTGGCGCGGGCGGCGAGGTGGAACTCGACGGAGCAGTACTCGCAGGAGCCATCGCCGTCGCAGGCGTCGCAGTCGCGGGAGAAGCGCATGGCCATGGCGCCGGCGGAGGTGAGCGGAATGAGGCCGAGGCGGTGCGCGATGAACTCGTCGTTGAGGACGGAGGAGTTGCCCTCGATCTCGACGAGGTCGATGGCGACGGTGGGGACCTCGGCGATCATGACGCGGCGGAGGGCGTTGGCCATGCTGGCGTCGGTGTCGCGGAGCTCGAACTTGGCGTAGTCGTCCTTGAGCTCGCGGATCCGCACCCGGGGGAACCGCTGGTACGACGCTCCGACCGCAGGACGGTCCATTCCGCTCGCACGCCGGACGACGCCGCCGCAGGGGATTGGAGTTTGTGTGGGAGCGCGAGGGTTTTGGGGTGGGTGGGTGGCAGATTTGGGGGAAACGGAAGAATCGAAGAAGAGGGGACGACGGGGTTTTTTTTTGTCGGGGCAAAAGGGTATTTAGAATGGCCCATATTACACCACCATTTTTTTGAAAAAAATTTGATAAAACGGAAAATCTACCCGCGGCATGGTGACTCGGTTTGTCCCACTGGATCAAAACGATGGTGTGAGCTATTATCCACTGGATCAAGAGATGGCACGAACTATTATTCACTGGATCAAGCGATGATACGGGCTATTGTCCGTTGGATTAAGGCAATGACGCCGACTATTATCCGTTGGGTAAAGACCGATGAGGTGGATCTAGATTTGATGACATCAGTGCATCTAGTTTTAAATGTGAAATTAAAATAATTTATCTCCCAAACTGTTAATCCGATGCATGATCCGTTTTCGCCATTAGACTCATCTCGACAAGGGCTTCAAAACTAGATCATATGTTAATATATTTTGACGAAACTTATTTCGTCGTCACCAACTATCAAATTATAATGTACGAACTACCAAGTTAAAAATGAACACTTACCAAGTTATTAACAAATGGCTACAAGCAGTAATTGATTTGTCATTAGCCATTATATACTATTATGCAAGTATATAGAGAGGATAATGATGTATTATTTACGTAATACTTGATGATATTGGACCATTGGAGCACTTAAATATAAGTTTGAGTGGTGTAGCAGTGATGTTCACTAATTCGGTAACTATTTAAGTGTCATCTGGTATATCAGCAGTAACAATTTAGGTAACTCGTTCATTGAACCTGATAACTACTGACGTTAAAAAAAGTCATCGGAACATATCAATATGGGATCTAGATTTGAAGACCTCGTCGCGACGAAGCTAACAGTGAAAACGGATTGTCAATCAGAGTAAGGGTTTAAGAGATGAAACATTTTGAATTTCAAAATCGAAAGAATCTTTGATGACATCATCTATTTTGGATTTTTCTGCATGTTGCATGTTTCTTACTCTTATCTGTCGCTGTGGATGTCTATTTGGGGCACGTCGTCGTGTAGTTCAATCCTTGATAAAATGTGTCACTGACAAGTGGTTTATGTCTACTAATCAGTGATACACAGGGTATTTTATCAAAAAGTAAAGTAAGATAGAGTATTTTATTAAACATATATTTTTTGTCCTTTGCTTTTGCTACATGGTAGGTGGTTGCGTTAAGATCCGTGCGACATAGATGGTTGTATGCTTCATGGTGCCACGCCATCAAAATAAGAAAGGCAAATAGGATCAGGAGTATACTCCTTTAACACGAACAGGAAGATAAAAGCTAATTTTCACAGAGAAATGACTAAAATGATCCGATTACTTTCTTATAGGCACCATAAAACTATGCTTATAGCAAATCTTCATGAAGGGATGCAGCAGTCAAGGAGTTGCACCAATCTTTTAATGGGGGGACCAAACATACATCTTTGTGTTAAGCACCATTAGTGTGGGAGTCCGAAAGTAACTTTCAGGGCTCCATGTGCATATTATTATCAGTCCAGAATCAAATTGATGAACATAGTCAAATTAATATCATTACACATATCACAAAGTTCATTAGAAAACACTTGAATAATAGTATCACATGACTAAATAAAACACTTAGGACTTATCTCCCTTACCATTCAGAAATAGAGCGAAAATAACAAAGCGTAAAAACCTCCATCTCAGCCACAGGTAGTCGACGGAGACCAATGTGACCTACTTTTACGAATCCATATAGTAGTGATCACCATAATTTTCTCCATCATCCTCATAATTTTTTAGATATATCTAAAAACAACATGATTGATGAGTACTTCGCGTACACAGTGTGCCCCCTTTTTAGAGAATCCTACCAATTGTACATGTAAGGCTTAGCAAAGAAAGATTTTATGACTCTTTTGCATAAACAACATTTTTAGTTGAATTACAATAATACTTTTTAAGGTGGTTTTAAGATCAAAGCATTTATTTGAGATTAAAACAATTTTAATAATCGGGTGTTTTTAGTGAAAATTCTAACCATCAACACTAGTTGAGTAAGACTATGCCTTAATCTTGACAGTAGGTTCTCACCACCTATACTGATCAAGTAATTTCTAACCCCTTAACTCAACAATAGGTTTGACCAACTATGCTCATTCCAAAGGAAATACAGAAAAAAACATTAGGAAAAGAATGAGATAGGTTCCTTGGCATAAATGGATTTTTGTGTCATCTATGACCGTAGACATGGCTAATCGATTAATTTTACACTTTGTAGAGGTTATACACTTTATCCACACGACACGATCATCTCCTTGCGTCAAGCTAGCCAAACTTTAAACACATGCCTATTAGTGTGTTGGCAGGGATGCCATGATAAGGTTTTTCAAAAGGTCATACCTGAATGCGACATGCCCACTAGGTTTCAGTATGGAAGGAATACACCATCATAATCTAAGCCCTCTTTTGTGTCGGGGGTCATGTCTAACCTACACCTCATCTGTGGTACGCAATGCTAACACCGAGTATGAACAGACTACTTAACCAAGCCAGTATGCATATAACATGTGGTTGCACTTAATCCACAAATATTAATCAAACATGTTTATCATCCCTTGAAAAATGTGACAACAATGTCACGCCTTAGAATTTAGATAGAATGTTAGATAATCAATGATGAACAATTTCCAAGATATCAACAAAATAATAATGATTCAAGTGATTCAAGTAACAAAATATTCCTCATAGGAGAAATGTCAAAAATGTACTAATTTGCATGGCTAAGCATTATCAACTCTATACTAAATAGACTTCTACTCTAAGAAGTAAAACTAGGTAACAAGGATAAGGTCTAGTTTTGGAATGACCAATAAACATTTAATAAACAACATGCATGTTTGTAAATCATAAACATAATAATGATTTTATAAATATATGATAAACATGATCAAGAACAAGGGGACATGCCTTAGATGGCAAGTTTGCTTTCTTCCGTTACTTGTATTTGTTCAACCCCGTTACTCCCTACTCATCATAAAAGAAATAGAATACAAGCAAATAAATAAATAGAAACTCCAAATAACTCAATGCAAAACGAGAATCAAGGGGGGAGTAATGAAGAGCTGATGTTTGGATAGGAATGGAGGAAAAAACAAGAAGGGTGACATGGAGTTGGAATTAATTCTAAGATATGATAGATAGAACATTGATATATGGAATAAGTCCATAGAAAGGTATTGGTTATAGCGAAATAGTTCACTGAAACAGTGAATTAGAGTTGTCTTGCAAGGGTTCAAGAATGATTATGTCACGGACCCGGGAATTTCATATGATTAGGGGAACGACTAATCGCCAAAGACCGAGAAGTCACCCAACATACCATACGCACCTACGTCGTATGTATCCATCACCGTTGGGCAACCCGACACCGAACCCACATACCATACGCAATTACGTCGTATGTATTCATCACCGTGGGTTAAGCCGGTCAGAAACGACTAAACTTCCCAGAACCACATATAATTCCCCAAAACCCGGTAAAGAGTTGACGCTTCTCTTGAGTCACTAAGCAGAGTAGTTCCGGAGGAGCCCGACCAACGTACCCTCACCCTAACCTAGTCCGGGGACTAGTGGGTCACTCGAGAGCCCGGTACGATAGTCCTCACCCTGCCTGGCCGGCACTGCATCTCAGCCAACGGGTCACTCAACCGAACACTACTTCGCACAGTGAGCAAATAGAGTAGACGACACTTCTTTACGATCAATTCCATATACTTCAAACATACACGCACGGTATATGGAATGATCACAGATAACAACTCCATATCACAGTTCAAACTCTATTAAGCAGGGATTACAAGATACTTAAGTATTCACTTACCCGAGAGGGGTTCTAAAACACATAACTTCCAACTCGAAGGCTGGGTACAGTACTTCGAAGTGTTAAAAACAGCAAGTAACTCAAAAGATAAACCCTGAGATGGCAGCCATGCCACCTCCAAAAACATCATCATAACCCACATTTCTCATGACCGGAAAAGATAACACTAAACTAAGCATCCGAAACATCGTTCCCCTCATTGTAGTACTCACCGATACTGGGATCTCCTGCAACAAGTTCGGAATTGAATTCCGTAAGTACTTTCGTACTTGCAAATCACATTTATGTACTCATCCCAATCCAATTTCAGCAAGCTATTGATAAAGATAAAGTACTCATATTGCATATAAACATCAATGTAAACATGGTATGTTCATACTTGATACTACCCATATCAATATGCTAACAACATGACCACTTTTACCTGTACATATCACATGGACACATCCATTTCAGATCTGAAAGAGCATGGGAAACAACCATACAATTCCACCAAATCATCACAAGACAACCAAGCTTGATGATTTAAAGATAGCCCACAAAAGCTATATCAAATGTTCTGAGCAAACCACAAAGTTTGACCAAAGGGAGCACTTCCGAGAAGCCGTTAGTCCGAGGTTGGCCGACCCCTACTATCCGGTCGACTCGCAAAGCCTCCCTACGTGGGTGAAGGGTTAAGCCCTACGACACCGGCATCGAAGGAATAGCTATGGTGCTCGAGATCACCCTCTTCCTCGATCCATCAGTAGGTGACAGAACCCCGGCTCTCACATCTCACCATTAAGGTTCCATAATTTATTAGTCCGATTAAAAGATCCACGCTGATCTTAGAATCAAGCCCTAATCATGCTAGTGATATCGCATCACAACGCAGTTCAGGAAATCACATACAACATAGTATTTCATCTCAACCAATAGCAAGACGTGATATGAATTAAGGGAATCTTAACGAGTATTTGTGAACTTGCCTTGCTGATATTGTTCTGGATCACAGTAATATTCACCCTCCGGATATTCCTCTCCGCTTGGTTCTACTCAAAACCAATCCCCGAAATACTGAAGCAAATGCAATGGAAAGAACTTCAATTAAAGCCAGCAAGTAATAAAATCCAATATGTATGATATGCACCCTAACAAGTAGAGGATGTCTATATGAATCTAACGGAATTGGTTTCATCGAATTCGGAGACCTAGGGTTCAAGTTATGAAGTTTGGAAGTATATACCTACTAGAATTAAGGGTGCATCAATTCATGCATGTGTTGTTAGTATAGGAAAAGATAATAAGGATAAAAGTATACTGAGGTTTAGAGGATGATCCCAAGGGTTGGACATGCCATTGTTATCATGTGCATAATAAGTCAAAATTTGAGGTTCTTTCGATTAGGGTTTAATGACGACAAAAGGGCCAAAACCTTTAGGGGTGAAGAAGCAACATGGTAATGAAGCATGTTAAACAAAATCCAGAGGGGAATACATTACACATTTAGGAAATAGGTGAGAACCATATGCACTGATGATTTATTGAAATTTTCCTATAAGTTTTTATAGTTTTCATAGCCCTAGGGGCATTTTAGTCATTTCATGTTCTTGGAGCAATGTAGCCTGAACAACAGTTATGCCATGTTATTCTACAGATTAAATGGAGACTAACAAAAAAAGAATCATTCAATTTGGAGTAAGTTTGCAAAAGTTATGAATCTCTAAAGTTTTACTCAAATCTGCCATTTTCTTCTTATTCTATAAAATCTCAGAATTTCGAAATTAGCTTACTTCTTTTCTCACCCAACTCTTCCTTACCCTCACTCCCTGGCGCATGGGTCCAGCAAACCCAGGCCCATCTCCTATTCTTTTTCTCTTTTTATTTCCTTTCTATTTCCTCTTTAACCGACGGGCTCTACTCGGTTTTGGTCGCCGGAGGTTCTAGCGGCGGCAAGCGGCGGTGCCAACTCAATCCGGCGGCACAAGGGGTAATCCGAAGGGATGGTTGAGGGGTTACGGAGCGGGAGCAGTCGTGGTTTCATTTTTGAGCCTGGCTAAGACAGAGGGTCACCGGGGTAACGACGGCGAGCTCGTCGGCGGCGGGAGGCTACGGGCTCTAGCGGCGGGGCGCTCCTAGCATCGCAACCGAGAAGCAAAGGGGGCGGGGAGGAGCGGGAGCTCACCGGAGATCCGCTTTCGTGCTAGGTCGCGGTAGAGAGGGGCGGAGCAGGTGCGTCGGCGGCGAGGCGGTCGGTGCCGGAGAAGAAGAGGACGGGGAGGTAGCTCCGCGATGATTCTGCACAAGAATAGCACGGGGATGAGTCTCTGGAAGGATGAGGAAGCTCATGCGCGCGCTAGAAGAGGAAGGCGGGCTCGTCGGACACGAGACTGCCGGAGATGCCGACCGCGGCGAGCCGCCGGAGCTCCTGATGGCGTGTGGTTTCCGGCGCAGGTAGAGCTCGGCGAGCACCGCGGAGAGGTCGAGGAGGTGTGGAGGGGTGCGGGAGCGCTGTTGGCGAAGAGATCGAGAGAAGAAGAGGAGGAGGAACCGAGGGAGGCCGCCGGTGGTTTAGAGGAGTGCTCGGCGCCGGTAGTGCGGTGGTCAGGGGAGCATCGGCGCGTGGCGAGGGAGGTCTGCGCGTGGGACCGGCTCGTCAGCGAGCAACAGAGGAGAGCGCGGGGTGCTGTGCTGGGCGACTGCGGGGAGAGAAGATTTTTCCTTTTCTTTTTGTTTTCTTTCCTGGCTTCTAACTACTAATTCAATTCTGGTTTGAAATTTGATTCAAATTCAATGTTTCAATTTGTATAACAGAAGGGTTATGCAGGCTATACCACTGGGGTATTTGCACAATTGAACTAAAAGGGAATGCATCACTCATTTTTGTGAAGGTTCACATATGTTTCAAAATAGCTTGGAACTATAGGCATTCCAAATGTTGTTAAAACAAACAATTCTTTAGAACTTATTAGAAGTTCAGGAAGATATTTAATGCCCAAATATAAACTTTGGTAAAATTTGTATGGGTATACATATCCCAATTAGATAGAACTCTGTGCTATTCTTATTTGGTTTTTATCAAATATTCATCCACTTAAAATATAAAAATAGCTCCAAAAGAGATAAAACATATGAATGCTCCTATATGATGAAATGAAGTGCAAACCCTAGCTTGCTCATTTCAGAACTTAAGAGAGTTCAATTACATGGTTTACAAAATGGGTCATTACAGATTAACAGTATGGGTTTGGCGGATTGTGAAATTGCTCCTCCGAGCGTGAAGAATTACGAATGATTGAAAACAAAGGATTACGTGGTTGTCTAGTTGTACAGTGGTTAGAGAGATCCCGAGGATTTAGAATAATCCCTGGATACTTACAAACATAGCAATGGAAGGTATAATAGCCTATCCAAGTGACACATTGGCACTAGGACTAGCGCTTGATAAGATTACCAAGACTGATCAAGTGATTGATGCATAAGAATGAGGGTATCAAAAGAATGTGAGGTATGGAGTCCACACGCTTGTGTCATGCTATAGCCGGCATAAAAAACCATGGTATTGATAGGGTTTTGGAGCAGATACAGATAACGAAGTCGAACGATCAGTAGCATGCAACTAATCGATGTGTATGTCCCACAAGGAAGGAATGAAATTGGGTTCCAGATGTTAGTGGTTGACATAAACCCAAAGTTCGTATTAGAGGTAAGGGGACTAAGCGATGCAAAGGCATATGTCGACACCCTGTTGCCAGGGACGGTGATAGTACCGGTAGCATGAACACTAATACCGTTAGGTTTCGGTTGACGGTCAGGATTGGTGGGATTTAATATCCTTTGTTGATAAAGCATTATCGAAATTTTTGGATTAACTTCACTATCCCAACGACACGATGGCTAATGGAACATGATCAGTCCCATGTCAGTGTTTTAGGTTTGAAGACTAACCAAACCATTCGGGACCACATGTGTGGGACCTTAGATAATGCATATAAGGGGGTGAATAGGTTCAGCTAGGTGCACCAAAACCCTAAGTCTAAGACAAGGTTTGTAATCTTAGGGTGATAAGCAAGCAAAGAAATTTCTACACAAGATAATTGCACAAATATAAATTACAAGAAAGTAAAAGAGACAAAAGACACAAACGATGTTTGTTGTCAAAGTTTGAATATCCATTGATATCCTATGTCTCCATTGAGGAAGCTTGTCCTAACAAATAAGCCGACTCTGAATCGGAGTGCTTCCCTCAAGATCCTAGCCTCTAGCAAGAACCGCTCATTTTGGTTAGCTCATTCATCCACTCCAGACATGGTGAGATCCATAACCACTCATAACTCCTCGGGCATCTTCACAATCTCCGTTGAAAAGATCACTCAGATTGCATCCGCTAAGCCGTTTAGGAGGTGGTGGCTTCCAAGAGTAACAAGCTCCTAGACTTTCACTTGAACAAAATTGACATGAAGAGCTCAAACAGATGCAACTGATGCAACCACCAAATGCAACACAATGCACAAACTCCTCTCACATCTCACCAAGAGCAAATCATTGCCTAGAGGCTATTAAGTGGGAGAGAGTAACAAGAAGGACTTAAGAAAGAATCCCAAGGGGAGCACACTATGTGCAACAGAATGTACATATTTCTTCCGACACCTCACCATTTACAACTTATGCCTTAGAGGCTATTAAGTGGAAAAGAGTATGAGGAAAGGTCAACAAATGATCCCTAAGAGCAAAAGCTACTCTCCCAACCCAAGGTGGCTACTTATAGTCCACACTCAAAAAATAGTTGTTACTCACTTTCTAAGCAAATCTTAGAGGCTCTGACATCAAACTCGGAGGCTCCGGGATCTAGAAAAGGGCTCTATGACCAGTCAGAACCAGAACTTGGAGGCTGTGAGAAAATTTGGGAGGCTCCGAGAATTCAAGAAAACACAGGACTATCAATATTAGGAGCCGATGTCGGAGGGTCTAACATGAACCTGGAGGCTTTGAAATTTCCTAGGCAGAGGATTTTTAGAAGCTAGTCTCAGAGGATCCAACATGGCACTTGGAGGCTCCAAGATTTCAAATACCTCAAGAAAGTTCAAATCAGAAGCAGATCTCAGAGGCTCCGACTTCAAACTCTGACACTCTAAATTTTGGACAAGCGTTAATCATGCAAGATTAAAACTTATGAACAAGTAAGCTTGAGGCTAATGCAAAGTATGCAAAGATTTGAGCACTCGACACATGACTCGTTCAAGATACTTATCCGACAACCCCTCTTGATAGTACACCTATCTATCTAATAACCCGGTCTCCCTCCAACACCTTGAGACCGGTAAAACTAGAAACATCTAGTTAGGCATACCTTTGCCTTGAGCACTCACTTAAGCTTGATGAAGACGATCAACCTTGATCCAAGTCAAAATCTTTCTTCAATCTCTTTTCTTCGATGAAGTCTTGCAATTTGCTTCCCGTAAACCAATATAGGAATGCCTTCCCTTGAAAACATCTTCACTAGATTGTCATCCTAGCTTGATGGACCACATGCTTCAAGTATATGTCTCCACGTATTACTCAACTTGAACTTGCACACCTTGATGTCATCATCTCTTGGTCCTTATCAACATTAAATCTTTGCTTGAGGTTCATCCTCGCATGATGCAAACCTCAACCCTTATTTGAGGATCATCCTTGTATGGAGCACTCTCCAAAACTTATGACAACACTACATGCACCAGTATGACCATCAACACTTGAGATGTCATCTTCACTTGAGTTTTGATGAGATCATCCTCTTGATGTAACCCCATGAAGTGGACCTAACGTTCACACTTTTCAATCACATGGAACATAGTAAGTTTACAAACATGATTGACATTACTCACAAAACCACTTGATCAAGATTCACTTGTTCATCATCACAATTGATTGTAAGTTTCAAGTCTTCATCCACACATGATGCTCGATTTGATCTTGCATTGCTCATCTTGATGTCGTCACCTCTTAATGCTTCTCCTCTTAAGCTTGTGGCGATGATCCATACATCTTGATGGCCATCAACACATGATGTCATCCACATTTGAGACTTGTAAAATCATATTCATGATGCCACCTCACCAAATGGTACCTGACCCACACATATTTCTCACATATAGAAAAGAGGTTAGTCCACAAAATGCAATTCATAATTTCTTACTAAGATCAATTGATCGCATGATCACAAGTGGCACATCATCCAAACTCTATGTTGACCACCTCGAATTCATCCATCAATCTCATCTTGATCAAATTTCATCTTCTTTGGGCCCTAGCTGAGAGCCAAGTAAGACATTGCTGATTGAAGATATTCCTTTGGTTTGGGATTACCCTGATGTGTTTCCTGCCGAGTTGTCAGGTATGCAGCCAGAGCATGATGTGGAGTTCCGTATTGATCTCATTCCTGGTACCCAACTTGTTTCCATGGTTCCGTATCGTTTGGCTCTACCTTTTCAAGTAGAATTGAAGAAGCAGTTAGATGATCTGTTAGATTCGACATAGCCTGTCACTTTGGGGTGCTCGTCTGTTGTTTACTGAGAATAAGGATGGAAGTTGGTGTCTGTGTGTGTATTATCATGCTCTTAATGTGGTGACTATCAATAATAAGTATCCATTGCCTTGCATCGATGATTTATTTGATCAATTAAGAGGAGCTAAGGTGTTTCCTAAGATTAATTTGCAGTTTGGTTATAACCAAATCAGAGTACGGGAGGAAGATATTGAGAAGACTATGTTATGAGTTTAGAGTTGTCTTTTGGATTAACTAATGCATCTGCTTATTTCATGGAGGCAATGAACATCATGCTACATAAATATGATGATTTTGTGGTGGTATTCATTGATGATATCCTCATTTCTAAAAGATCGATAAAGTGCATGAGCGGCATTTAAGGATCATACTTGAAACACTAAGGGAGAATAAGTTGTATGCTAATTTGAAGAAATGCAATTTTGTCTTTCTGAAGTTGGTTTCTTGGGACATGTAATTAATGAGCATGGTATCTCCATTGATCCTAGCAAGGTTTCTACAGTGGTGGACTGGGAGAGACCGTCTAATGTCAAGTAGGTAAGAAGTTTCTTGGACACGGCTAGTTATTACAGGTGTTTCGTGAAGGATTTTTCTATCATTGCTAAGCTTATGATTATGCTTACCCATAAGGGTGTGAAGTTTCAGTGGACCGATGAGTGTGAGTGCAGTTTCTCTTATTAAATGAATGGTTGGTTACTAGTTCTTGTCCTTGCACTTTTGAAGTTTGGAGGAGCGTTTCATAGTGTATTTAGATGTTTCTCGTTTGGGTCTTGGTTGTGTGCTTATGCAGGATGGCAAGGTGATTGTTTATGCGTCGAAGCAGTTGAGAAGCACGAGTAGAATCATCCCACTCATGACTTGGAGCTTTCCGCAGTTGTCTTTGCACTTAAGATTTGGAGACATTACCTGCATGGAGCAACTCGTGACATATTTATGGATCATAAAAGCCTCAAGTATATCTTCGCTCAAAAGGATCTGAATTTGAGATAGAGGAGATGGTCGGAGTTGATCAAGGATTATGACCTTAAAATCCAGTATACCCCTGGTAAAGGGAATGTTGTTGTAGATGCCCTCAGCCGCAAGCAAGTTGCTCCCACGCTGAGTTGTTTGATAGCTGATGAGCGGACGAATATATCTTATTATTATGCGGGTGTTGCAGAGTTAGATCACAACTTATCGTTGAATCAGCTATACCTAAGTGGGCCATGGAAGTGCAATAACAAGATCGGCTCTTGCAACAAGAAGTGCATTTGGGAAGGAAGGACTGGAGATTTTACTTTGGATGCCTCGGGTGCCGTTTCAGTTCGTGGATGTCTTTGTGTGCCACAGATATCTCAGGTAAAATAGATATTCTTAGAGAGGCACACCGTACACTATATACCATACACCCTCGTGAGAACAAGATGTATTAGGACTTGAAGAGAAGCTTTTGGTGGAAAAGGATGAAGCTCAATGTGGCTAAGTATGTGGTATCTTGTGGAGTGTGTTAGCAAGTGAAGGTTGAGCATAAGAGAGCGGCAGGGTTGCTGTAGCCATTAAAGGTTTCTAAGTGGCCATGGGATGACATTTCCATGGATTTTGTTGTTGGCTTACCTCGTATGCCGAGAGGGAATGATGCAATTTGGGTGGTTGTGGATCGTCTTAGCAAAGTGGCTCATTTCATCCCTATTCGTACCAGAGACTCAACAAGTGACTTGGCACTGACATAAATGCATGAAATAGTAAGATTGCATGGAGTTCTAAAAATTGTTGTTTCTGATAGGGATGCTAAGTTTGTATCCAAATTCTGGGAGAGTTTGCAGAGTGCCTTGGGCACACAGTTGAGGCTTAGTACAACGTTTCACCCTTAGATGGATGGGCAGCCGAGCGTACTATTCAGACTTGGAAGACATGTTGAGGTGTTGTGTTCTATATTGGCAAGTGAGTTGGGAGGATCATTTGCTGCTTGTGGAGTTATCTTATAATAAAAGTTATCAAGCTAGCATACGGATGGCACCTTTTGAGGATTTGTATAGAAGGAAGTGTACATCTCTGCTCTATTAGAATGTCATGAGTGCAAAGGTAGTTTTGGGGCCGGACTGGGTTCAACAAACCACAGAGAGAGTTCATAGATTAGACAACACATGCTAGCGACACGGAGTAGTCAGAAGAGTTATGCTGATCCCAAGAAGCGAAAAGTGGAATTTCAAGTGGGTGATCAAGTGCTTTTGAAAGTATCACCTACCAAGGGTGTGGTGAGATTGAATATCAAAGGGAAGCTTAGACCGATGTGCATTGGTCCTTTCTCAGTATTGGCGTGAGTTGAAAAGTTGGCTTATCATCTTGAGTTGCCAGAAACTATGAGGGATGTGAACAATATATTTTATATCTCAATACTAAAAAAGTATTTTTGAGATCTAGAACGTCAAATTACCTTGGTCTTGGTTACGATTGAGCAGATTTGATGTTCGAGGCTCAACCAGTGAGGATTCTAGAGGAGGCTAACAGATAATGAGGCCTCGGATACTCAAGTTCGTGAGCGTTCTATGGACAAATCAAACGGAATGCAAAGCGAAATGGGAGCTTGAGTCAAAGATGCGGGAGAAGTACCCAGAGCTATTCACACGTGGTGAGTTATTAAATTGTGTTTCAGTTCAGTTATTCTTTTGCCAAGTAGTGATGAGTGAAGATTTTGAGGGCAAATTCTGTTAAGGAGGGGAGAATGTAATGCCCCAAAATTATAAAAGAAGGATTTTGACCTAAGTTGAAAAATAGATGACCAAAAGTTGACTTTTAGTCTATAAGTCATATGAAAGATAAAGTAATATGGAACTGTTTATCTTTCCCTCAAATGAGGGATAAAGTAGTTGCCAACTCCAACGGCCCTCGGAAAAAGCTATACGCTAAAATAGGCGAGGATCACCGGTAACAATACTTGAATTAGCAAATCAAACCCGGGGTGTGCGCAAGCCTTGATGCACAGGGTTTCAAACCCCTAGTTCAGGAAGAACCCGAGAGAGAGATAATGTAGGAACCTACCTCCAGGATAGGTGGTCCTACCAGACGAGAAGAGGTTGTACACATTTCTTCTTTGAGAGAAATACGCTCTGAATTAGAACAGGAACAATCGAAGTGCAAAATACAAGAAGGCATTGATTGAGTTAAGTTCAACTGGTGCTTACTAGCCAGTCAAGAACGACTCAAAGACTCTAAGAAGGTCTTCACGCTACGCTGAAAACGACGATGGCTCAGATCTGAGACCGTGGTTAAGTCTATCTCGTCAAGTTGATTGAAAATGACCACAAGTTTGTCTAAATCAGAGTTTAAACAAATTTTAAAGAGTCTGTTTAATTTAGACCGTTCACTTAGAGTCATAACTCTACACAGTTTCAAAAAAAACCGAGTCCCTCTCTCTCACCTCATGCGCCAGACGCCTCCTGCCCTAACGCCGAAGCGGCTTGACCCGCTGCCAGCCACCGTCGCCAGGTTGTGACCTGGGGCCGTGCCAACGTGGTGAGGTCGCTACCATAGGTGCACGTCGTCACAAACGGTGCCAAGCACGTCATTTTGTGAAACCGGCAAGCGGGTACGTTGCTATCTTGCCACTGTGCTGATTACTTTTGTGCGATGCAGAATTCAGTATGTCGCCTTAATTGCCGTTCCTGGAGCGCTAGTGGGTTGAGGTTTTATCGTCCAATGTGTTGGTACTAGGACTAGATGTTGCGTGCAGTGCCAAGAAATTAGGGTTTGTTTGGTTGAGTTGTGGCTGTTGACAAAGCTGATGTTGGCTGGCTGTCTGGAAAAACTGTTGTGGCTGTGAGAAAGTGAACATATTGCTTTTGGTTGATCCAAACTATCTACAATATTTTGAAAAATGAGCACTGAAGTTTTAGCACATTGCAAAAAGCTGGCAGAAGGCAACAGCTGAATTTGCACTGCAAAGCCCACAACTATCGTTGGAAAAGCTGGCTGATTGGTTGGGCTGAAAAATCCAACCAAACACCTCCTTAGTATTATCAGCAGTAGCTTCTAGCTGTTTTGTTCCTTGTGCCATTGTCCTTGGTAGGACTGCACACTACCTGTTTGATGTTTTGCTCATACAGAGATTGATGCTTGAAGTGTACAATAGATAAGCAAACATAATTCGTTAATTAGCTGGAGGAAGGAATACAAGTATGGGGACGTTATCACCAAGTCCACCAAATATTCCTTTTCCTTCTTCTGAAGCATAACTTGCATAGGGTATGTGATCTTTTTGTTGTGGCATCAATTCTAGCTCTAGTGGAGCATCCTGGTACTATGTTACTTAATAAGATTGCAAGGCAACGTTTTTCTCTCAGTGATTACGTTCTTGCCAGATTGTTAGGGCCATGTGGTCTTGTCACGGTGTGCTGCAAGGAAAATAGTTTTGAGTAGGGTTTGTTAAGCTACCTGTGTATTTGGCACTGTAAATAAATAAGGCAGAGAGATTCACATTAGATCAGGTCACTGTAGACTTAACATGAGTTCGTGTTTTGTTTTCACTTCATAGCATTTGGTGGATGTCTTTGGTAGATATTTAAATCTGCGGGCTTTGGCAGAATGCACTAGGGCTAAGTAGCTAGATGTTGTGCTTGTTTGCTGCGCAGAGTGATTAACATGTATACATGTCCAGCACTAGAAGCTCGCTTTAGTTCAATCGGAATGTGTATATGCAATCTAGATGAACTGCCCACGAAACAACAGGGATAACTGGTGAGAAGGGGAAAGCTGGGTTTTGAGAGTTTTTTTATTGGGAATCTTATGTGCGATTTAGTTGTATCCCTATGATAGCCTGGTATTGTATTATTCAGGGTGGTTTCATCCACGGGTTTGGGTAGTTCTGGTGCCGAGATTAACTATTCTGTTGATCGTCAAGATTAAGACAAGATTAAGACACATGTACGATGATTCATCTTGTTATATGATTGTCTATTATTAATTATTATTGTGTTCTTGATTGATGCTCCGTTCGTTATTCATGTGTTTTTGTGTTATGATTATTTAAGCTAGGTGCAGTGAGAACCGCTCCATGTTGACTACTCCATTGAGATCGGTGAGAGATCGTCACATGTGAACTACTCCATTATGCTTGAGTTTGGTCGGTTAGAACAGTCAGTGATGACTACTCTGTGACGCTCCTGAAATCATTTGATTTGGCATTCGCTGTATTTGCAGGAAGTTGGTGTTCACGTGGGAGTTTACTTGTAAAATTGTGGTTGTTGTCTTGAGACTCTAAAAATTAAACTTGGCTAAGTATCCTTTACTTACTCTTGCTTTTTCTTTGTTAGTTTCTATTTGGTTTTCAGGTACATCGAGTATTGACATGCATGGAGGGAGTAGCTCACTTACATACGAACACTTCAGGTAACTTTCACGTGCTAGCACATTTAGCTACTATATAGTTGTTTAGTCTTATGATTGGTCATTCACATCGTAGCTGTAAGTTGGAATCTTTACTACATATAGAACTATTTAGTGTGAGTCTTTGGTTGCTCGAATTGTTATAATCTATGTTGTGGAGTCTTAGTGTGTTATATGAGCTACGTGGATGGTTTACTTGAGTTATCTCTTACGATATAATATTTAATTATTTGTCATAGATGCTCTCACAAACAAAGAAAATTGTACCAAAATTTATACTTAGTAGAATTATGAGTATTGTGGTAGCATTTTAGGTAAGCTTGATATCTAAAATGTTACAATAGGATGTCTATTCTGCACCCTACATTGTATAAACCTGGATATTCATCACCTGGTAGTCTAGTACCTAGCCATACGTCCCACCATTAAATTATGCACCCTACCAAGGCCTGATTTGAGACCCATAATTAAGCTTAAAGTCACTTAGTTGGGAAAAAATGTTTGACCAAGCTAGCCCAAAAATGTGAATCACCGCATTAAATGCTGCCCGTGCAACCGCTTCCGAGTATATATTTCTCAAGAATACGTTGCCAACTTCATCTTCGTCGAACAGTTTGAAAATCCACTTGCGAAACAGACACTTAGGCCACTCCCAATGCATTGGCTCTTAGCGCGTTATCCTAGGAGGTGATAGAATTTTAGAGACAATCACCCCAATGCATTGTCTCTTAAGTGTTGTATCTAAGAGGGGTTTAATTTAATTGCTTTAGGGATCCTACTTGCATTTCAATATTGTGGCCTATTTGTGGTATATACTACATCTTATTTTATTTTCTGGCACTACACGTTATTTTTCTGCTCGCTTTATTCCATTATACAAGTACTGCAGCCATTTGAGCTGTTCACAGTATCTCTAATTATGCTGAGAACTCAAACAACATAGTGTGCTTATACTTCTCACCAGGCTGCACCACCACAGAGGGGAAATTGGGCTGGTTGATGGCATTGGGAAAACCCTGGGTTTCCAAGCATACTCCAGCATGCTTCCCATAAACAGCTCCACCTTTGCCAGTGATGCCATCCACGTAGTTGGCAGTGTAGAACTGCACACCAGGCGCATCGGTCCAGAGATTCAGGGTCCGTGAGCTTGATGGATCTTTCAGCTTGGCCTCATGCTTCAGGCCATTCTTCTCATCGCCACAGTCCAGCACATAGTTATGGTCGTACCCTCCAGGAACATCGTATATCCAGGAATCAGAACAAAGATACACATTCATATTTTAACACACACAATGGGTTCAAACGCACTAGTATACGCAGCACATACCAAAGTCGTTAGAATTGGAGATTATTCACAAGTTATTGGCAGATTTCTGAAACAGTCAATTATGATAAGCATCAGATCGATCCATACAAAAGAATTTAACTTAGAGAAACACTTAACCCTTAAGCTCTAAAAGCTGAAATGCTATAACAAGATATTCCCGAAATAACAGAGTGCATGACATTGAGTTATCGATTAATCGTCACAAGACAAAAGGCTTAGCATAACCTACTAACAAAAAAACTGCTCAACTAACACAACTGAAACCTGCGAAGAGTACAAAGCATGCCCAATTGCCCATACTTCACTGCAACCCACGTAGGACAAAGAAGACACCTGAAAATCAATACTAGAACTCAGATCAAGCCTAGCAGTCAACCTCCCTGAGGAAATAGCATCGATTCCATACTCGCCAATGCCCTCGCACACGCAGCCTTTGCATTCTCATCCATCGCACTTGTGTCGGCTAACAGCAAATTTTGGTAAACATCAAGCATCTTCGTCTCCTTAGCGAGCTTAGCCGTTTGAAGCTTCTCACTTGACAACCGCTGCTGGCTTTCTATGACCTTTTGACGCTCTTACTTAGACGTGGCCTGTACCTCGATGAACTTATCCAGTTTATCCCCAAGCACCGTCAGAACCTCCGGGGTCTCTCGTGCCTTGCGTTTACCATTCCGTTTAGCCTTAGCTGTATGGCGACCAGGCGGGCGCTTCTCACCATCCACATCAAGACCATGTGATGTCACATTGATCCCAGTCGCCGGACTCTTCTCTTCTTCTTCGTTTAATTTCGCCACTAAAGCCAGCCATTTTCCATTGTCCTTTAGTATTCTCCACATAAGTAGATGTGAGAAAGATGTGCCTTTGTTTGCCTCATACTTCTCCAGGGCCATTGCTTGAAGTTGATCATCAGAATAACCACTTCTATACACTTTAGTGACAGCACAATACTTGCCATGGAAAGCATTGATCTTTGCCTTCACCTTATGGAAATGTTGCTTGAGTTGTGCAGCATCTCTCTTCCGGTGACTTGGCGTGGTACTGTTGTAGGCAGCAGCAATGTCATTCCAGTACTTGTCAATCTTTTTGTTATTCCCGTCAATGGGATCATTTGAGTTTTCCAACCAAGCGCTTGCCTAAATTTGGGAACATACAAATTAGTTGTGCCAAACATGCAAAATAAGTTCAAAAGCGGAGAATCATAATATCAGCAACTAGGCAAGTAAACTCCTTACCAATCTCTTCTCTTCCTCCGCTGTCCAAGACAAACGTTATGCAGTCCTGGCGGGCTCTGCATCCTCTTCAAGATTGACGACAAATTTTCTCTTTTTGGAAGAACCTCTAGCTGGTGGAGCCATTTTGGCCGAAGCCGGCTGGGATGATGATGGAATCCCTTTAGTGTGCGGTGGTGGTGGCGGTGTCGAGAATGAACCCAATTGCGAGGGAACACCAACAAAATGGAAATTTTTCATACTAGGTTGTCCATGTTGGAGAGGGGGAAAATTCGATGGACGAGGCATTGGCGGGAATGGCGTGGTTTGTGGATTGTGTAATAAACTTAGGAAAGCATCGGGTGTATGGGTATACATCGGCCTGAAATAAACAACAAGCAGAAAGTAGCAATGACTGATGAGATCTGAAATGCAGAATTACAGAGAAACAGGCTGCCATGTGTAATTGTGTTTTTGTTATACTCGATCATCTGGACCACGGTTAAACAAGAGAGATGTATGCACAATCAATGTGAAGCAATACGGTTGGAGGAGCGCACATGAGCCTCAACACACACACACACACACCCCAGCCTAGTATGCAGGAATATCATCGAGAACAAGTACTATATCAACAAAGATTACACAATGCACATCAAAGGTACTCGTACCCAATTCATCAACAATTCCGCACATATTCGTACCCAATTCATCAACAATTCATCAACAATTCATCAACAATCATCAGCTGATTTGTACAACATTTCAGCATCTCAAGAGTCAAGGAAAAGTAGTGATTACCATTGCTTGGGCGAATTGTTGGTGGAGGAGCTACCGGCGGCAGCAGAACTGCAGTGCGGCGGTGCAGCCGACGGTGGTGCCCTAGGAGCTTTCTCCCTGCTGCTGTCCATGCGGCCGTGGAATAGTGCGCGGCGGCGGAGTGGAGGCCGGCGGTGGGGATTGCGGGTGAGGGAAGACGGGCGGAGGAGCGGGAACGGAGGCGGGCGGAGTGGGGGGCTAGAGGGGATTCGGCGGCAGGGCGGCGGGCGGAGGAGCCGGCGGCGGGGATTGCGGGTGGAGGAGCCGGAGGCGGCCTGCGCGGCGGGCGGAGGAGCCGGAGGCGGGCAGAGTGGGGGGCTAGAGGGGATTCGGCGGCGGAGTGGCGGGCGGAGGAGCCGGCGGCGGGGATTGCGGGTGAGGGAGGACAGGGCGGAGGAGCGGGAACGGAGGCGGCCTGCGCGGTGGCGGTCGCCGTCGATGCGTAGGAGGATTCGGCGGCGGAGTGGCGGGCGGAGGAGCCGGCGGCGGAGTGGCGGGCGGAGGAGCCGGCGGCGGGGATTGCGGGTGAGGGAGGACGGGGCGGAGGAGCGGGAACGGAGGTGGGCAGCAGCGCGCCCGTGAGGGAGAAGGAAGCGCCGCGCGCCGCACAGGATCGGGCGCGTTAATTTTTTCGCCTAGGACGACGCGCGAGAGCCGTTTCCTAATTAGAAGTCGATGGCGCTCTCTCTCATCCTTAATCATGGTGCCACGTCAGAATCGTGATTACGTGGAGGAGCTAAGAGCCGGTCCAGCGTGTAGCATTGCGACCGGCCTTATCCTTCTACTCCAAGATTTGTTTACCCTATTTTTTAGATAAAGTAGGTGGCGCCCCGGCATCTGCATCGGTCAATGCATACTGCCGTAAGATTTGTTTACTCTGCATGCTTATATTTACAATTAGCATTAAGCATCGACGTTTAATCAAAACACTCATGGTATAAAATAAACATTTTAACTTTTCTATAATCGGCTTTTTTTTTAGAAACATATCTTCCGGCACCTGCATTCTACACTCCCCAACTGTCACCTGTTTTCCTTTATCTAAATATATTTTATTTAACTCCTAGCCGCCCCAAGAAGAAGATTCTATACGACTCTAACGAGAAGAATATGGATGAATTCGTCCATTTCCCATCACCAACCACTCAACCAATGATACACCTTATTCCCATTGTGTTGAAGCAAACACAACTCCATGGAGCTCCTCCCCTTGTTCCTCCTGCTGCTCCTCGGAGCCACCGTGGCCTCCGGCGAGCAAGCGTACCCTGGTTACGGCGATGCTTTGCCGGCATGTGGCGTGAAGGAGGCAGCACCGGTGCCTGCGCCGGAGAGGCGCGAGGAGTTCGACGGCGGGCGGATCCTGGACATCAGCCACTACTACCGGGAGGACATGCCGGCGTTCGAGTCGGAGGAAGGCACCGGCGGGTTCCTGCGGCTGGTGCGGTCCATGCGCAACGGCTCCGACATCGCCAACTTCTCTGAGCTCCGGCTCACGGCGCACTCCGGCACGCACGTCGACGCGCCGGGCCATGTCTTCGAGCACTACTACGACGCCGGCTTCGACGTCGACACGCTCGACCTCGCCATCCTCAATGGTAGCTAGCTTCTTCTTGATTCACTAGGATAATTTTGGATGTGCACAAGTGCAAGTGGTTTAATTTGTCTCTTGGCTTGACAGCTAACTAGATGTTCTTTTAATCTGGCGTGCAGGGCAGCGCTGTTGGTTGATGTTCCTAGGGATAGGAACATAACAGGTAAATTACTGAAATTAAACAACATATTTATCATCTTCGACTGGTTTTTCATAAGATATTACATATATTTGGTGGTACCAGGATTGCCCATTCCGTCTTGATTTGGGAAGTCCAAATTTTAAAACCGTGAATCAGAGGAAAGAACCTTGTCTGAGTATCGAATCTGACCTACTCGTATTTCGGCATGTTTTCTGAGCGGTTACCTCCAATGATTGGCGAGAAATGGAACCAGCATGAAATGGTTTTAGGATCAGTGCTTTCCAAAACGGTGATCCCACCCGTACTTTTAATTCTGATAATTGCCACTCGTTTCTTAAATTCAGAAAACGATGTCCGTTGTGCAACATAAAAAGCACATGTATTTTATTTACTCTTATAAAGATATCAATTATGTCGGTCCGTCCACTTTCAGACAAACCACCATTTTAACCTGACAAAAACTGTTAAAATGAGAGCCGGTGTGAATAATATAACGAAGTCATGTGTTTTAACTATTAAATTAAAAGTAAAAAAAAATAGTAAATCGTAAGCGTATGAGAAATACATGTAGGTACCATTTTCTCTCGTTTTGTTCTTTAGAAATGATATATTTCCGTGGTACATCGTCATGATCATTTAATACTAGCGTTCTCCCTGAAATTATATTGTTCATAGTATCTCATATTGTAGGCAATATAATGTTATCTCTTCTTGCAGCTGATGTCATGGAATCTTTGCATATTCCTAGAGGAGTTCACCGTGTACTGTTTCGAACCTTAAACACTGATAGGTATATTGATCATTTCCATGTATACAGTATACTGTGCGTGCAAATAAGAATTCGCAAAAATTTCTTTTAATACAGGCACATACAACACAGATGGCTTCAAAATATGATGCCAATAGTAGATACAACTTACAACTCAAAGTTATATGTAAAGTAATACAGATAGATGGTGAGATTAAGCGTAAGTTGTTCAACCTTAAATTAATACTAGTGGTCACTTATGCAGTTCTAGTGGGGTCAATTATCACTATGACATATCGTAGTGGGGTAAATTATGCGGTTTTTATATTACCTATATGTAATTTTTTCAAGTATCAGACTGCCTACACTTTTCTCAGCCAATAATACTGCATATTCATTTATGATTGTTTTTGTTTAGAAATTTCGAAAGGATAGGGTGTTCCTGCAATTCATTAAGAAGAATTAATACAGTTGTCTCTCTTTACAAGGGAGAAAAATGGGGTGAAAACCTGATTACATGAGAGCTACCTGATTAAAGTAGATCTGGAGCACCGTCAAAATGAGAAAAGCACACTAGCCAAGGACTAAGCACGGCATGCAAGGACAAGACACGTCCCCGACTAATGCTGCCCACTCTGGCATCACCATCACCCATCACACCCACAATCTGGTGACTCCGACTTCACAATAGTAACACGGGAGGACAACCATGCCGGCCACAACATACCCAAAATGCCACGGCCGTGCCCGCCAACATCGGAAAGAGAAGACAGGTTTGAGGGGAGGCGGACCTAGCCCTCCCAGCCCCAAGGGAACAGCGAGCACAAACTGTCCAATGCCTCTTGTGTGTCAACCCGCCCCTGCAACCCATAGCTGCAATCGCTGGCCCCATGCCAACCTCGCCACCACCGGCCCTTGCCAGCTCCACCATTGTCGACCACCTATCGATGTCCACCGCCGACCTCACACGCTAGCCACAAGCCCCCAAGGGCTAATGAGGGTCATGGTCTCCAAGGCGACGCCTCCAAGGAGAGAGCGACATAGCTGCGACTGTTGCCTGCTTTAGTAGAACTGAAACATGGGTTTTCACCTGAAAAGCACAAGGCCTTGACAGCGTGTTTGGCAACCGGGTGGATGGGGAATGGGAGTTTAGAGGTGGGAGTAGACATAGGGATGAGGCAAGAGAAATAGCTATTTACTCTCAATCCTCCGTTTGGCGGTGAGTAGAGATTAATATCAATTCCCTCTCCCTCCCATGAATTACCAGGTCCTAACCAAGGAAGAGATTAATGGGAATTTCATTCACTAATTTCATTTCCCCTTCTCCTTTAAACTCCCATTCCCCCCAACTAAATAGATGACATTTAGTCCCAAGTCCCCTTAACTCCCATTCCCTAACTCTAATTCCCTCCAACCAAACAAGCTCTGAGGGTAGGAGAAATTGAAGCTCCAGGAGGATGCCTCCAAGGAGGAAAACTACGCCCAAAGACGTCATCATTGCTAGTACTGACCAAAGTCGGAGCTAGGTTTTCACGTGGAGCTCCTCCACTCCTACCACCACAGCCCATTGCCCAAGCCGCCAGATCCGCACTGAGAGGCACCGGATTTGGGTACCACCAAAGAGGGCACCCTGACATGCCAGATGGGGCCACCACCGACACCGAGCCGCCGGAGACCCACCGGAGCCAGCCCCTAGAAGTCCAGAGCCACGGGCCATCACCAAGCGTCGAGAGGTGCCGTTCGTGAAGGATTAGCCGCCAGATGGCGCACGCAGCTCCTCCGTCGCCGGCCCCACGAGTGCACCCTCCACCGCCGGCCCCGCCGTCCACCACGCAACCCACAAAGCTGCCAACCACCGCGAGCATCGCGCGTCACCACTCCCAAGCATCACTGCACGAGAGTTGTGCTTGTCACCATTTGGAGGTGGGGCCCGTCGCCACTGCAGCAAGGCCCGCGGCAGCCGCAGCGAGGGATCGGAGCATCAGGCCCTGGCGGCTAGGGTTCGGGGCCTCCCGGGTCACCCAAGGAGGAAGACATGGGAGTCATTTTTGTGCCACATTATTATTGCGCACATTTTGCTTATGATTGGGTTTCACATTATTAATTTCTTATAATTTATCGTTGGCTAATTGTTAGTTTTTTGCTCCTCCTAATCCAACTCAAAGGAACGTATTGAAGTCAATCACCCTAATCTGCAGTTTTCAATAGCTCAATTAAACTACATTACAAAGAGAAGAGCACATCAAAACACTTTTTATGTTCGTTATGTTGTTCACATATTTGAGATATCTAATATTACAGATTAAACAGAACAATATTCGTCTAGGCAAACACACATATAATGATGTTGTGTGAATTGTAATATGAAACACCAGCCTTTTCAATTTCAATCTTTATTTATTTTCCTTTTGCAATGTCCCAGCTATATGTAATATAAGGTGCTATTGCTTCTATAAGTCCATAACATTTATGATTAAGTATGTCACATTTGAAGTGAGTTTACTGTTTAATGAAGACCATGTCGTATGAACTTTGTGAAACAACAATTAATATTTTTATACAGAAAGCTTATGTGGAAGAGAGAGTTTGACACAAGTTATGTTGGCTTCATGGAGGATGGTGCTCAGTGGTTGGTTGATAACACTGACATCAAACTAGTCGGTAAGTGGAAACAGATTCATCCATTATGGGCATTTAAAAAATTCCTATTAAGTTTGCAAAATATATTTTTCCTCAGTAATATTGTTATTATCAATAACACAGGGCACTACATGTGTACCCTGTCACATAATTGATTTTAAGTTTTCAACGACTACATGTGTGCTAGATATTCCAGTTCTAGTACACATCTTTTTTTGAGAAAATATAAGCCTAACATCTTTTTTGTGTGAGAAATTTAAGCCTAACATCTTACTCATGCAGGAATTGATTACTTATCTGTGGGAGCATATGATGAATGTATTCCATCTCATTTAGTTTTTCTTGGAAAAAGGGTAAGATTTTTATCCTGTGCTAGTGGTCAATCGACCTCTGCCGCCGCCTTCCTGTTCTTATAAACTCGGCTAAATACCATGTGGAATCCATCCTCTGAAAACCACATTTCAAAGTTATAAAAATTCTCTCTAAATCCATGTATAGATGATTTTTAAGGTGAATGTACCAAGCAGTGACATGGATCGATTTTTGCTACAGTATACATCATAAGTTAATAAAACTCTTGCAACCTACATATTTCTGGCATATATGTTAATTACAAAGCATAAAATGTCTGTTGTTTAGGACCTGATCCAAACATGTTATTTTGTTGCACTCAGGAAGTCATCCTTGTGGAAGCCTTAAACCTTGAACATGTTACCGCTGGAATATACACCTTGCATTGCTTGCCACTAAGGTTGCGCGGTGCTGAAGGCTCTCCAGCGAGATGCATCCTCATCAAGTAACAAAAGTGGAATGCATGATCACGAAATAAGTAGATACAACCCATACGAGGGTGACTTGTAATAAAACTGGAAGTCAATCTCTGTCGAGGATATGTTTTCTTAGGGAACTCCCTCAAGTGTATGCGTATCACTTGTATCGAATATGAACTAGCAAATGGCTGTGTCCGTCATCCACTGTACAGCAAATAGAACATAATTGTAGTTTGTACAGTACACTTATTATGGCAAATCTGGAATGTATGAAGCCTGTACAATCGGTGCCAAATGACTTGGTGGATCTTACTCCGAAAATTCAGGGAGGTTAGAATCAGGCCAATCTAGGCATGCCTGGGCATGGTCTAGGCCAGTGAACCAAGCATAACTAAGACTTATTTAAAGTATAATTTAGAATAATGATATGTTCAGCTCGCTACCTAACCTTAAGCATTTGCAAAATTTGACCGCCAACGTACTCTGGTTCTCAAAATGGACCATACAAAATGTAAAAGAGAAGCAACAGAGTAGGCAGTTCAGCAGTGGCGTAGGGTGGAGGTGGGTTGTACAATTCCGAAGAATGACTGCATTTCTGCTATATTACAACTTTGGAAGGGGCTGGTGTACTGGTAATAGTTTGCGTGGACTTTGAGTTGTGAAATATCAGACAAGGAAAATGATATCTTGAACCTTTTGGGAACTTTTTTTTTGGTAGCTTTGGGTGTTCTTTCTGACTGATGCATGACGAGTTGATGCCATGTTGGATTAATATCAATAGGTTGTGGAGAGCCTGGAACATACTATAATTGCAGAGTATTTATTTATTTGCGCGGTGCAGTGAACTTTGATGCATGACTTATATCCTAGCTGGACCTGATGGACTGTATGTGTGTCATCCTGTAGCAAGATGACTCCAGGATGTAAATATTCGGTCCACCGTGCCAGTACTAGGGTAAATAACTGATCACGCATAATTTCATTTGGTAAATTTCTGTTTAGTTTATAGCATTCTTGCCCATCTATGGAATGAATTAAGCACTGGGGTAAGATGCCTGTACTCCAGCTGCAAGGCAAAAACAAAAGAGATTGATTCCAGATGCTTTTCTTGGTGTTGGAGCAAAAGCTACAATGTGCAGCTCCTTCCTTCCTACTAGCAGCTTATAAGTGAAACTGGGGCCTGAGCAGTCGGGATGCATGGTGATCTCGCGTGTTAGAGCTGCTGGAGCTAGCTAGCTCCATTTTCTCCTCCCGGCAATACAAGGAACTGAGTGAGGATGGGTGTTGGAGATGGTTCTTCCTCGTCGTCGAGTTGGAGGTCCGAGGGGTGCAGGAGCACGGGGGCGACCATGTCGGTGACGACGCCGGCGAGCAGCAGCTGCTGCTGCATCAACATCTACGTTAACAACAACGTGCAGGGGGTCACCAACTCCGTGCTCGTCGGGAGCAACGTGGTCATGAGAGACCCTGGACCTCGCGTCGTCTCGTCCCGGCATCCGCCGCGCGCAGGTTTCTGCCAGGGAAAACAGCAGCAGCAGCAGAAGACGACGATGTGGGCTGCTGCTACTGCTGCTATGATTTGCCTCGCCATTATTGTTCTGAGATGCTGGGTGTGATGCGTATGTAAATAGAATTGAGTTAAATTCATATATACCTCTGTGTCTCGTTTTTGCTGGGGACCGGGGATATGTCAAATGAGTAGGAATTCACTTGAATCCACTTCAAAATTTCAAAAATGAAAAAAATAGTGTGACACTATTCATTTGTTCTGTTTAGTGTCTTTACTATTTATTTCTCTTTGTACAGTAAATAGTCATAGTGTTGTATGAACTTTTATAGGTTCGCGTCTTATAGTCTCTGGAAAATATCAAATGGGAATCCTTTTTCTGTGCTGGATTTTTCTGTGTTGGATTTTCTCAGCTGATTTCAGTTCGAAAAATGTACTTGTCATGCTGATGTGACCGTTATGTACCCATTTTACTCTTCACATTATGCCCTATGCCACTGCGCGGGTGACTTCAATAATTTAGTTCTTGCTATTGCTTTGTTATTCGTGTTTTCCTACAAAGCCAGTGTATGAAGCCGCAAAACCTATGGCTTGTTCTTCAACGGGGAGCGGCCCGATGTTGCATTGCAGAAACGATCAAATCCAATGTAACATTTTAATTATCAACCTTATTTGAAATGCTACCGTACTGCATTAAATTCTATTAATTTCGAGTATTATTACAAATTTTGGTAGTCTTTTTTTATTGTGAGAACATGCATGACATGCAACTCAGAATATATCATAAGAGATGATCATCAAGGCAGATATATATTCAATATGACTCAACGTAAATCTACAATCCAAGATGACACCATAATGCTAATTAAACCGCAGCGACCGAAGCTCACATAACCATATGACCAAGCACAAAAATAATTGTTCTGCGAAAAATTCCGAGACCCACCGAAAATACCAAAATTTCAGAAATTTTGAGAATTTTTAAAAAAATTTAGAAGAACAGTACCGAAAGCCAGTTTGAATTTTGACCAAAATTCAGGAGCCATAGGAAGGCTTATGATGGACTATCTTAGGCTGGGCTCAAAATTTAGTCAAACGGAATTTTTAGACTGTATTGGTGAAATTTCAAAATTTTGTTGAATTTTTTTCTATGCATATGACAAATCTCGAGCGATAAGAATCAACCAACTACGTAGATAAACTTTAACCATGTGTAAAATATGTGAGTGTCCAAATAAATAGTAGGTAGATGTGCTACTCCGCTCATACATGTCGCGATCACTTGGTACCTAAAAACCAAATAAAATGCAAGATTAACCAAAGAAATACGCAGTCAACTACAGTTTATAGCCATAAGAACAATAAATAATATTAAATTATTAAACTCTAACTGAAAACAAAAACTACCATAAAAGACTTCAATAACTAAAACCGAATACTTTAACAAGCATCTCGTACTAGAAACAATTGATATACTAACCAACCTCATCAGACTAGTTAACATGTGAAGTACTTATCAACCTAAGAACACCAGACTATCACATTTGACCTATTCACCTACCTCATCGGACTAGCTAACATATGACAGTACCAGCTGACCTGGTTTAAAATACATTTTTGATAATATCCACGGTGTACGAAAATACTGAATAAGAAGAACCACGGTAGAGCATCTAAGAGACTCCATATGAGATTATTACAAATCAATCATGCATATAACTATTTTACAAATCATGTGCATATAAAATCTGTTATGACATGCCAATCATCTGCATGCTCATAATTTGCATATGTATAACAGTATTGCAAGTTGGAGTGAATTCATTAGTGCTACTGCAGAAGCAGCGCACACATGTACAATAATCATTCAGCATTACGGTCAAGCTATGCTGCAGATTATTGAAACATTCTTCCAGAAGAAACCTGTCGAACCACTGTTTTTTCTTTTCTTTTCAAGAATGACAAATTACTGCAGTTGAATAAACGCTATTTCGTTCCAAGGAATCTAGTTTCTCTAAAATATTCTCTTTGTATATCTCTTCATACTCCAGTAAATTCTCCAAATCCTAGTCCCCATATTCTATTGTTATATATTTTATTGATACCCTATAACTATCACATTATTTCAACAGATCTATTTTCCAACGGCTATATTTTCTCAATGACTACATTTTGAACGGCTATATTTCCAATGGCCAGATTTTCAATGGCTATATTTTTATGGCCTATACATGCATAGTCATTTTCTCTTCTTGCCTTCTCAACTAGCATCAAAGCCATTTGCTCTTCTTGCCTTCTCGTCCAGCACCAAAGCCATTTGCTCTTCCTACCCATTCATCCTCTACCACATCGCCATGAGTCGTCGTAGCTGCACATGTATAATAGCATCAAAGCCATTTGCACATGTATAACAGTATTGCAAGTTGGAGTGAATTCATTAGTGCTACTGCAGAAGCTGCGCACACATGTACAATAATCATTCAGCATTACGGTCAAGCTATGCTGCAGATTATTGAAACATTCTTCCAGAAGAAACCTGTCGAACCACTGTTTTTTATTTTCTTTTTAAGAATGGCAAATTACTGCAGTTGAATAAACGCTATTTCGTTCCAAGGAATCTAGTTTCTCTAAGAGATTCTCTTTGAATATCTCTTCATACTCCAGTAAATTCTCCAAATCATAGTCCCCATATTCTATTGTTATATATTTTATTGATATCCTATACCTACCATATTATTTCAACAGATCTATTTTTCAACGGCTATATTTTCTCAACGACTATATTTTGAACGGCTATATTTACAACGGCCAGATTTCCAACGGCTATATTTTTATGGCCTATATATGCACAGTCATTTTCTCTTCTTGCCTTCTCAGCTAGCACCAAAGCCATTTGCTCTTCTTGCCTTCTCATCCAGCACCAAAGCCATTTGCTCTTCTTGCTTTCTCATCCAGCACCAAAGCCATTTGCTCTTCCTACCCATTCATCCTCTTATCACATCGCCATGAGTCGTCGTAGCTTTGTCATGGAAACTTTGTTGGATTCGTCGTCGTCCGATGAGGAAGACGAACTTATCTTTCAGACCATGCGCGTAGCACATGAACAATATAAGCGATTGCAAGCTCGACAACATGGTGGTTCTGTAATTGGGCGTCAAGTAGTTCATCGCAACAGACAAACAGGTCATTCAAGACTAGGCGAAGACTACTTTTCAGATGCCCCTACATACGACCATTGTGCGTGCACCATAAATAAGAACTCATGGCCCCTATCTTTCGTCATTGTGCGTGGACCAGCTTGTTTTTGAGACGAAGACATACTCCGAGAGATCATGACCGCTTATGTTATTATGCATAACATGATAATAAAAGATGAGGGAACGAAGGGGTATGTGGCTGCAATTAGATGGAGCCGGAGAGAATGTGACAATATCTCATAAACATATGCATGAACTGTTAGAGTCTATTCAAACTTATCAATCTATTAGAAACATACAAGGTCACTATCAACTGCAAGCCGATTAGTTGAGCATCTCTGACAACATTTCTAGGGAACTAGTTTTATTTAATTTCAATGTAATCAGTAACATTTTCACCATGTATGCACTTCTTTAAGCAATGTAATCCTTATTTCTTAACAAGTTTTCATCATGTATGCACTTCATACAACATGGGTCAAATACTACATAATAGTCTGTAACAAGTTGTATAGTGCTTCATACAACATGGATCAATTTCAAAAAGGAACATCAAGTTATGGAGCTTGAAGGCAAAAGGAACATCAACTACTCTTCTTCTTTTGTTGGTGCCATCAACTCTTCAACCTTATCTTCTAGGTTTCCTGTTGAATGAAGAAATTGTCATAACTAAAATAGGCAAAAGGTTGACCAGCACCAAGAGGGCATAAATCGAATATTTTCCTAATCAAATCTACTACATGTTAATCAGGGGGAGGAGGGGCCGAGGACACTCACACCCAGGGGGTAATAAGGGGGATGGGGACAGGGGGTTCGTCCCCAGTGCAGGGAGCATGGGGAAGCAGAACAACGGCCGGTGCCTCCGGCCGTCCAAGATCCGAGCACCGGACCAGCTCCACCACGCCACTCGTGGCTGCGGGGACGACTGTGGCGTGGATTCGGTCAGAGGAGATGACCTCGTCATTGGTGTGGACCAGCATGAGGTCCATCCAGTCCGACAGGTCGATGGCGGCCTTGATCCAGTCGAAGGGGTTGACAGCCGGCTCAATCTAGTGCTAGGGGTCAACAGCTGCCTCGATCTGGTTGGATGGGAAGACGATGGTGATGGAGGACGTGAAACCGACGATGGTGGGATGGAAGGCGATGGTGGGACAGAATGCTCCGAGCGGGCATGACGGAGGTAGTTGTGGGACGGAGAAGGAGAGAGAGCACCGCAAAAGTGGTGACCAGGGGAGCAGGAATGGAGAACAAGATGAGATGCAAAATGCGATGGAGAAGCTGCTGGAGACCGGAATTTTGTTCAGGATCCTCAAATTTAACTATATAGAATATGATAGAGAAGTTGCTGCTCTATAAACCTTACGTAGCGTCCCTTGAGCCTAGCGTCAACTAGGGCATGGGAGCACGAGATACATAATGATGTAAGCTCAGTCGGTTGGGCGGTGCAGTCGTCGAGGCATGCCTCCATCAAGGATTCAAATATCTGGTCAAGCATTTACGATCCAAAGCCCTTGCAGCAATAGAAAACAGTAAATGTTAATGTGTAAAGGCTAGAATCTCAGGGTGAGGGAGGCGGTGGAGAGGCGAGGAAGAAAAGGAAATGGTAGGCAGGGAGGGGCGAAATTCTTGGAGCCCATGCGGGTTGTTTGGCTAGGCAGTCGGTCCTGCCAGTCAGCTCTGAACTTTTTCATAAGAGGAGATGCGCTCTGCACTTTGTGGAGTAACGTGAGAGGGTAGAGATGAACCACCACCGTGACAGACATCACCTTTCATTTATATATATATAATAGTAAAGATTATAACTGAAATTGAGGCTGAGCTGTTGAGACGTTATCTCTGTTGGAGCTGGAACCATGTCCGTTTCGTCTTCCCGGGTATAATACCAGGGATCGAGTGAGGACGGGTGCTGGAGATGGTTCTTCCTCGTCGTCGAGTGGAGGTCGATCCGAGGGGTACAGGAGCATGGGGCCGCCATGCCGGTCACGCACTGGGCACCGCTGGCCACCAACTGCTGTTGTTGTTGCTTCCTCAACATCTACGTGAACAAAAACATGCCGTGGTCATGAGACACTGGCGCTCGCGTCATCTCATCCCGGCTGCATCTGCCACGCGGTGGTCGATTCTACCGTGGAAAGCAGCAGCACAAACACAAGATGTCGACGACCATGTGGGTTCGCCGTTGCTGCTATGGTTCCGATCAGAACGTATCTAACGTGACGCAAAATTTCAAATCCAAACTCGACCCACAATTCGAGAAACAAGAAAGATAAGTCTAGTGCTGATGTTAATAATGGGCTGAATTAACATCCAAATTTCAAGTTGCTATTATTCACATCTGAATTTGTCTTTTTTATTTTTCGATTTGTGGGTTGAATTTCGGTTTAAAATTATGTGACATAATAGATATACATTGTTCTATATTCTAAAAGAAATTCAGAAATTTTCAAATCTTTTAAAATGGTGTAACCTGAGTTGGGTGCACCGGGTACACCTCAAGCCCCGGCGCACCTGATACTTTCCCTTGTGCTGATGCTGGGTGTCATGCTTATGTAAATAGAATTGAGTTGAATTCAGATATACCTCTGTGTGGTTTTGGGGGAATATGTGAAATGAGTAGGACTTCACTTGAATGTACTGCAAATTTTTGCCATTTTCCAAATGAAAGATCTGTTCGCTACCATGAATTTTGCGGATACGACGAGCAGCACCTCAATTTAATAAAATAATTAGTTTTATAAACATGTAGTATGATTATTTTAGTACGTAGCAACGTACGAGTACTAGAGAATTGTCGTCACATATACGTACTCTGGTCCTAGCGTTGCTGATCAACGCTACTCTCTTCGTTCGGAGAAAAGATCTCTTACTAGCTGCTCATGTTTCCAATGCTGTATTATTTACTCCTACAATAAATCAATTGGTGGTGATGCTTTGTTCACCATGTGGTCATATTTTGTCTAATTTGTTACGATAGATTTTGTAGATACGACAAGCAGCACCTCAATTTAATAAAATAATTAGTTTTATAAACATGTAGTATGATTTTGTTTGGTACATAATAACGTGCAGGTTCTTTGCTAGTGTTGTAGGGATACGGGTAGGCTACACTAGCGAAAAATAAAATTTTCTACCGTGTAAACCAGGAATTGCTGTAGCAGTAGATCACGAGATTACCCCTTGTTGCGCAGAACCATAGAGGAAGTAAAGTCGATGCAGCGGAAGCAGCTGTAGTCGTACTACCTTCTCCTCCTCGCGGTTCCCTCGAACAGATCGTCTCCTCCTCGCGGTTCCCTCGAATAGATCGTCTCCTCCTCGCGGGCGGATCGTCCAAGCGTCACAGCTGCAACGCCTCCAAGGTATCCACACGTTCGGGGAGGAATGTCGCTCGTCCGGATTGCTAGATCCGAACGGGCAACCTTAGGCGTGGGAGGGATGACGGCTAGAGTTTCGGGAACTCTCAGTTAGCCTCCCCTAACACGTCCGTCCTCCTCCTTATATAGACGTCCCCATAATGGGCTTCTACGTTAGAGGTATACTAGGACTCAATGCCTAGTCTAATTTGGATTCTAATCCGAATTTAAGCTCCTGCCCCTTAAGTGTGCGACCCTATAGGTTCACGCACATTTAGACATGAACCAAGTACTCCTACTCGGTCACTAATTGGTAGCGGCCCCTAACAGGACGTGCCAACTCCCAAACGTACGTAAAGATCGTATCGGACGAACCATCACAATGTTATGTATGCAACTCCCTTTGCCTCACGATATTTGTCAAGCTCAAACTCGAGCTTGACAGCTCTTTCTTGATCGTGTGTCTCGGATTCCTTTACTAGGTTAACTCTTTAACCTTAAGTAGCACGGGCATGCATTTCTAGATCCGATCACTCGAGGGGCCCTGACTCGCATCATGCTTCATGACAAATAAGAAGGCAGCCTTTATGACTACCCAGTTACGGAAAAGCGTTGGACAACCCTTAAGTAAGTCATTTACACATATCAAGTACATACGACAATCTCAAGTCAAAGGACATATAACACACATTGTGTCTTAAGTTGGGTCTGTCCAACCCCATGTTCCGTAACATGTGCTCATACAATTGGTTCAACATCTCTATGTCCATGACCCGTGAAACATGATCATCAACCAATACATATGCTAGTCTATTATTCATATGTGTCCTCACATGAGTTCCGACTAGGAACCAATTTAGAATAATCATTCAAGGTTAATATGAGTTCCACAAACAAGTCACAAACTTGCCAATTAATATAAATGATATTATTCAAGAAACATTTAATAAATTATGGATACAATGAAATATGATCATCCCTATAATTGCCACTAGGGCATATTTCTAACAAGTGTATGTAGGGAATTGTCGTTGCATATAGTCCTGTTCGGTCGTTGCTGATCGACACTGCTCTCTACGTTAAAAAGAATCTCTTCCATGCCGCTCATGTTCCAATACTTGATTGTTGTTGTATTTTACGTAGTAAATGAGCTTAAACTCCAGATTACTCTCCATTCTCTAATACCGACAACGTACATTTTCAATACGTTGCCTTAAAGCTATGCGTCGGCACTCCTTTGGCTAGAGCATGGCGCAGGCGACAGGAATACTGAGATGAAGCTGCAGGGTGAAGGCGGTAGTGCTAGACAATGGAGTTTGAAGGCGAGGAAAAGCTAGAATGATAGGAGCATGGGTACATCCGGTCGGAGCTCGGAATGGCAACGGGGTAACTTAAGAGATCTACACTAGCGTAAAATAAAAAAATTTACCGCGTAAACCAGTAATTGCTATAGTAATAGACCACAAGGTTACCTTTAGACGCGCAGACTCGTAGCGGAAGTAGAGTCGGTGCAGCATCGGTGCAGCTGTAGTCGTATACCTTCTCATCCTCGTGGTTCCCTTTCCTCCTCACGGTTCCCTCGGACAGTTCGTCCAAGCGTCGCAGCTGCAACATCTCCAAGGTATCCACACGTTCAGGGAGGAACGTCACTCATCCGGATTACTAGATCCAAGCGGGCAACTTTGGGCGTGGGAGGAGTGACGGCCAGGTTTTGGGAATTCTGAATTGGCTTAACCCTAACACGTCTGCCCCCTCTCCTTATATAGACGTCCCCATAATAGATTTCTACGTACAGGCCCATTACGACTCAATGCTCAGTCTAACTTGGATCCTAATCTCAATTAGACTCCAGCCCCTTAAGTGTGCGACCCTATAGGTTCACGCACATTTAGACATGATCGGAGTACTCCTACTCAGTCACTAATTGATAGCGGCGCCTAGCAGGACGTGCTAACTCCCAAACGTACATAAAAATCGTATCGGATGAAACTTCACAATGTTATATATGCAACTCCCTTTGCCTCATGATATTTGTCAAGATCAAGCTAGAGCTCGACCGTTCTTCCTCGATCATGTGTCTCAGAATCCTTTACTAGGTTAACTCTTTAATCTTAAGTAGCATGGTCATGCATTTCTGGATCCGATCACTCGAGAAATTCAGAGATATCTCTCTCATTATAGAGAGGGGCAAATCCCATCTCGATTGACCATCCTCGCTGTTCGACGAGTATTTGTGCATGGCAAGGCTACGTACTAGTGCTAGATTGGTTTCCTACTAGTGCATTGCATGGCAAGGTTGGCAAGGCTTCGTATGTTGCATTGTACCAGATTAATCAGCTTCCTAATTACGTACTAGTGCATGCATGCAAGAGGACTCGTGTGGCCGACGGACTCGTACGCATACCCGCGCATGGCCACAAGCTGGAACAACCTAAGAGATAAACACGACGCGTCGCATTTTTGAGCGGACTCCAGCCTTCCCAGCTACACACGAGGATTCTAGAAGCACCAGAGATAAGGCCAACAAAAATTCAAACGACATCCAAAATTTCTGGGCAAGCAAACCAGCCAGCCCACGGCCTATATAAAGGCACCAAGGCCGTTCGTGGCAGAGGGAGAGGAGATCTGGCCAGGTACAACACCAATACGCAGGAGACGAACAGAAATCACATCTGGCCAGGAGAGGAGACGTACGCAGGGCCGGCCGAAGCCTCACGCAAGAACACCGGAGGCCGTCTCGTCCTAGCAGCCAAGAACTTCTCCAGCACAAGGGCGTACAGGGAGCAAGAAGAAGGAGAAGCCGGCCACGACATGGAAGCGAAGCTTTCCTTCCCGGATGGTAAAGCTGCCATCTAGCTCTTCTCCCTCCTCTCTTTCTCTCTCCCTCGCATCCAGCATGCACTAGGCAGAGAGCACGCAACCGCCGTCAGAGATAACGTCGGCGTGATTCGGCTACCCCCGGAGACGACGCCACCGGGCAGGGGAACCTCGTCACCACGCCTACCCCATGCCGGAGCAGACCTCGCTCGGGCGCTCGTTCAAGCGGGAGATGGCGGACGCATCTGCATGCCTCAGCCATGTGCGCGTATTTTTATTCTACAGGTGCGGGCGTCATCACGCCGTCGGAGCTTGTCTACACCAAGCCCATCGTCTTCGCGCACCTCGCTCCTGATTGGAGACAACTTGGGTGCGGCCAGAGCTCGCCAACGACGCAGCCCGCTGCTAGCTCCTCCTGTGCTTTACCGTGTCGGCGTACCTGTCCTTGGCGTACAGGTCCTCGGCGCACAGGTCACCGGCGAACAGGTTACTGATGAACAGGTCACCGGCGTACAGGTCCCTGGCATACAGAGTGTTGGCGTACTCGCTGGTATAGTACCTGCCCGAGGCGACGCGACTCTTACCTCCACCAGGCTGCGGGGCGGCGTCCTTGACTAAACAAACTGCCATAGACTTGGCGTTTGGCCGAGATGTGGCGCATCCCACAATCGTGTACAGGTCGCCGGCGTGCAGGTCATACTCGCTGGCAAACAAAGCAGCCTCCCCATGCCTTGGTTTCTTCGTCGCCGGCGTACAGCGCGGCCTCTACGACGCCATCTCTCCACAAGCCCGTGAGGATGCGCCCTTGCCTAGACAGACTGCCGTAGACTCGGCGTCCAGTCGAGACGAGGCGCCAACCACACCGGCCATGCCGATGTGAGCGTGCATTGGTTTTACACCAACGCCGGTCTTCACCAAAAAAATACTTCCGCGAAGTGTACCCCTTGCATACCCCGAAGAGGCCAGTTAGGTCGTCGAGAAGTTCAAGACAGGCAGGACCTATGCTACCCCAACCCCAGTTACCTCAGCACCGCCAAGACCGACGAGGCGCGATGGCGAGGGCGGGCGTGGCTAGCGCAAAAGCCACGTTTTGAGCGGCGCGTGTACTGACGAGGACACGGGCTCTACCGCCGCCCCACACACACACACCACCACCATCATGCATGGAGAACGCAAAGCGAAGACGACGAAGACGACCACATGGCTTAATCGGAGGTATCTCGCGATGCAACCCGCGGGAGTAATTAACTGGGAGCCTTTCGAGGCCCCGGGAACCAGGAGATCGCACATCGCCACAGTCAGGCAGGCCGCGCTAGTAGGCCTCGGAGCTCATTTTATTATCGGGATCTTGTAATTTTGTTTCTCCAACGAGATTAATGAAATACATGTTTCCCTATCACTTCTCTTCGTGTACTACGGTGCACTGGCACGCCCGCATACTTTTCTTTTTCCCCGGCGCATGAGAAAAATACACTTCCCTTTTTCCGAAGTAGATTTTTTTTTCTCGGGTCAAACAAATTGGCACGCCCGGTGGGACGTGGTTCTCCTCCCATCTCTGCTTCATTGTGGTCGTCAGAATCGTCTTCGCCCGTCTCCCAATCTGCACAACATGCTGCATGACAAGGCATCGGCGAGGAGCTCCGCTGATCAAGAATCCCTTTCATGCAGGTGGACTCTCCCACGGTAGCAACTCGGAGCCGGTGGTAATCCGTTTGGATCATTGCCGCCCATGGTCGTCATCGAGCTTGGCGCCAAGGTCTACATGCACCAAGCCCAGGAGCCTGCACAGTTTCAAGCTGTGCAGTCCAAGAAGGCGCAAAGGCGGGCAGCCGCCAAGGCGAAGAAAGAGCGCCGTGAGCTAATGCTTGAGGCTCGTGCCCTGTTGAAGGAGTCAACAAGGGCGGGCATCAAAGGAGACATGGAGGCGGCTCAACGCCTTCGCGCTAAGGCTACCAACAGGCGGGCAGGTGCGGCGTCCCTTCACGCCCCTACTCCGACTCCACACTCGGAGCCGCCAACACCAACACCGCGGCGTACCGAGGTCGAGCTTCTTGAGGGCCTGGAGTCCATCTCCCACGACCTGAGGAGGCTCATGACGAACGCTCGTTCGTCGGAAAGCCCGCACCCCCTACGCAACTACAGGAGGAAGTATTGTAAGATACAACTACTCCACCAGCAGATAAGCTCTCGCATCGCTCAAAGCGATGGTGTCGGAGGAGGATTGGTCCCTCGGCGCAAGGGACCTAGCTGACAAGGTGTTCACTTACCGAAGCACGTTAACTCCCTCCCATATGACTTGTTCCCCTGACGATTGGGCATACGAGCCATCTAAGGTGAAGCAATTGGTAAGGCGAGCCATCATGAAGAAGTTCTGGAAACGACGCTCATGCAAGGAGCCCGTTCTACCAGGCCCTACGGTCTCCATCAACCTTGACGACGTTCAGCGAGGCACGTGGGCGCCATGCCTCCATACTTCGACGGTCGACAAGCGGCATCTCCCCAACAACAACAGGTTCTCTGTCCTTCGAAGTGAGGCACCTGCACCACGTGAAGAGGACTTGCAGCGAGAGTTTCACCAACTCTGGGAACAGATGAACCATATCCAGAGGCGGCTCCATGATCAAGGGGCGCAAAGTACGTCATCAACGCAAGACGGGGGCAGGTTGAGGCGCCAAGCCCCAAGCCATCGTCCTCAACATGAGCGGCAGACTTTGGCGCCTCGGCGACAAGCTTCGCCAACCCGACACTTCCAGCGAGGGCATCCTAACATGCCCCCACATTGGAATCGATGGTCAAGACATCAAGATGGTGAGAGGAGCTCCCGTTTTGCTCGGGAGTGGCGACCGCGGGATCCTCTGCGGCCAACACTTCCACTACGACCTTCATCCCCTCCTAGGCGGGGAGATCGGCCACAACTGCAGGTGACGATGAACAGGACTACATCACCCTCTCGGCGCACTGCACCGCCACTCCTACCTACACCACCAGTGCCACCGAGGGCTTGCGGTGCTCCTACAGAGAACCAACGCAAGCGTGAGAGGCGTCGAAGGAATCGCCGAGTTCTGTACCAAGAGCTCGAAGACTTGGTGCTTCGACACACTCAGGTACGTTTACGACCCGATGGCGGGGTCGTTCAAGAAAATGACAGGATCGGCTTCCGCGTCTCCCCGACTTGGAGCGGCACGAGCGGTATAATTACCTACTCAACCGTTTAGCACCAAAACCACGCAAGCCCTCGGCAAGTGGCGCAGAGCAAAGGAACACGGCGGTTCCACCTTCACCCCCTTTTGCCCTGCCCAGAAAAAATGATGAACAGGTGAAGGTAATCCCGACGCTACCCCCATTAGAGGGTCAAAGGATGTCAGCACCGACGGCCACACCGATGGAGGGCGTCGAAGTAGCCGAGCCCACGACCTCCCCCAGCAATGAAGCAGCTTCTGGGATTGTAGCCAACGCTGCCCCACAACCAAGCGTAACTCTTCCCACAGAGCCTCCCCTTGTTCTTTCTCAAGGGGTAGAGCAAGACGGGGAGGCTAACCTTCAGCAGGAGGCTGAAAGAGAGAAGAAGTCAACCGAGAAGAACCTTGCCTTGTGCGGCACTCTAGTAGTGCGGCCTAGTCAAGAATCAAGTAATGGATGGCGACCTCCTCGCATCACCCAGGAGTTTGGCTATCCTTCAGATGAAGAGATCGTGCCGAACCCGAAGGCGGACTTTCGGAAGGCTTTCCTACCGCGCCTTGACCATGTTCGCGCATGGTTCAAAGGTGCCGAGGTGGAGCCCAAGTCAAGCTCATCGACATCGCAAGAGGGAGCAAGATCCAAGGCCCCATGCCTTCCTGTGACGACGGGGAAAGGCTCGATGACTGATGGAAGCACTCCACAACACCCAGATATATCCCCGCGTCGCTACACCGACATCACATCACGGCTTCCCCAAGACCTCGACAAACTACAACAAGTTGCAAGCCGGCCTGGAGCCAACACGCGACTGAGGTCCATCGCACGTCAAAGCGTGACGGATGGGTCTGTTGGAAATGGAGAGCAAGACGACCTCGACGATGAAGAAAGCTCCTCCGACTCGTCTTCTTCGCCTTCGTTGGAGAGGCACCCGAACTCCCCTCCTTACCACGAGCTTGCTCCATCCGTGTTGTCAGACCATGAAGATGGTCTCGAAGATCTCCACACTGCGCCTGTTCGTATGGTGAACAGTGGTGCTGCCGCTGAGGAGCCTGCTGCTGCCGCCGAGGAACACGGTGCCGCAAACGTGGTAGTGGCGCATGAAGTTTCCTTAGAGGAACAGGTCCAAGACCAGCGCCGGACGATCGACCAGTTGGCGTTAAAGCTTGACCAGTTCATCGAGCTCATGATGAACAACCAGGGCGCTCCACGACGAGGTGTACCGCAGCGAATGGTGGATCCACAAGAAGAAGAGCTGCAAGCTGACGCTCATGCAAGGGTACCACTCAATGACGTGCGTCAACGCCAAGACCACAGCATGCACGCTCGGCCATGGGTTAGCCCCGCTGGTTCTGCCAACGCGGCGCCACATGCGAGCATGCTGAAGGACTACCATGACATCGTCGAAGACATGGTGGCCAAGAAGCTGAAGCAAATGTCGATAGGTCAAGCCCCTCGCACCTCCGAGAGCGAGCTGGAGAAGCCTTACGAGGCATGGCACGACTTGGTGGCATTCCCCGCAGGGTGGCACCCACCGAAGTTCCGTCAATTTGATGGGACTGGTGACGCAAGGGAGCACTTGGCATACTTCGAGGCGGCATGCGGCGACACGGCGAACAGCTCTTCACTTCTCCTTCGCCAGTTCTCAGGGTCGTTAACCGGCCCCGCCTTCCATTGGTACAGCCGTTTACCGGTTGGATCCATCGGAAGTTGGGCAGGCATGAAGGAGGTTTTCAAGAAGCACTTCGTCGCCATGAAGAAGGACTTCTCCGTTGTCGAACTAGCACAAGTTCGACAACGACGAGACGAGTCCATCGATGACTACATCATCCGTTTCCGCAACAGTTACGTGCGTCTCGCCAGAGAGATGCACCTTGAGGACGCCATCGAGATGTGTGTCCATGGGATGCAGCAGCATTGGTCACTTGAGGTCTCTCGGCGCGAGCCTAGAACCTTTAGTGCCCTAAGCACGGCGGTAGCAGCCACGAAGCTTGAGTTCGAGAAATCACCACAGATAATGGAGCTCTACAAGAATGCCAGCGCATTCGACCCCGCCAAGCGCTTCGCCTCGACATCCAAGCCAATCAACAACAGCGGCAAGACAAAGGCGCCAGCAGAAGCAAACACCACTAAGGTTTTCTCGTCTGCACCACAAGGACCTATGCCCGTCTTGGGCGCAAGAGGTGAACAGGCAGGCGGAAGACAACGCCCGTCGATGCAGGAGCTCCTCAAAAAGCAGTACATCTTCCGTCGTGAGCTTGTCAAGGACATGTTCAACCAGCTGATGGGGCATCAAGCTTTAAACCTGCCAGAACCTCGGAGGCCCGATCAGGTGAGGATGACTGATAATCCTTTGTTCTGCCCATATCATAGGTACGTGGGTCATGTCATCGAGGACTGCGTCGCCTTCAAAGAATGGCTCCAAAGAGCGTTAACGAGAAGAGGATCAACTTGGACCCAGAAGCCATCAACCCAGACTACCACGCAGTGAACATGGTTAGCGTGACGTCATCCTCTTCGCCAAGTCAAGACATGGAGCATGAAGAAACATGGGTGCCGCTTGCGCAAGTTGAGGACCAGCTATCCAACCTCGTCCTCGCCACGACGCAAACACCTCCTCACCAGCCTCTCCACCAGGAGGTGACCCCAGCCATCCGTAAGGAGGAGCCTTGGAGAATGGTCCGTCAAAGACTGTACCCAAGGAACCTTCCACCCCGACCTCCTCACCCAACTCTGTCGGTACGTGCTGCCCCATGAATTCTAAGGCGAGTTGATCCAAGTCAACGTCGTCCTCCACCAAGATTCGTCCCTATGTCGGACGGGAGACGGGTCATTCCCTCGACAGGGGCGTGTGCTGCCCACTTTGGCGCAGTTCCTGCCGCACGGTTGGGGGCAAGCACCAACGAAGGAGGCGGAGGAAGCCCAAGAAGGAGCTAGCTCATCCCAATCATCAGATGTCGAGAGTTGCAGCGTCATCCTCAACTACGGTGACACGCCTAGCTCTGATTCAGAAGACGTGTTTATTCCCGAAGAGCAAGAGGTGCTCAACGCCGAAGGCACAACGAAGGAAGTGCAAGCGGAAGAGGTGAACATGAACCTGCGTGGAGGCAAGGTCCTACCTGAACCACCGAAGATCAAGTCAACTAGGGTGCACAAGCTGGCTGCCCCGAAAGAGGTGCCTTTGCAGGTGGAAGAACTTGAAGATCAAATCCAAGAAAAGACGAAGTTACGCGCCGTTGACTACAACATCATCGCCCACCTCAAGCGGATCCCTGCACTTTTGAGTGTGCATGACGCACTCATGATGGTGCCTGACCTTCGTGAGGCCCTTATCAAGGCGCTTCAAGCTCCGGAACTCTACGAGGTGTCCATGGCGAAACATCGTCTCTTCTCCAACCCCTTGTTCGTGAACGAGATCACGTTCGACGAGGAGGACAAGCTCATAGATGATGGTGACCACAACCGGCCACTTTACGTGGAAGGTAACATCGGCGCTGCATATCTTCGCAGAATCCTCATCGACCCAGGGTCCGCGGTGAACATCACCCTTCGGAGTTTGACACGAGCCGGTTTCACAGTGGACGACTTGGAGTCTACCGACGTGATGATCTGCGGCTTCGACAACCAAGGGAAACCTACGTTGGGTGCCATCACGGTGAAGATCCAGATGTCCACTTTCAGCTTCAAAGTGCGGTTCTTCGTCATTGAAGCGAACACCTCCTACTCGGCCCTTCTGGGAAGGCCGTGGATCCACAAGTACCGCGTCGTGCCATCCACTCTTCACCAGTGCCTGAAGTTCCTCGACACCAACGGCACACAACAGCGCGTCATCGGCAACATCTCCCCTTACACTGTACAGGAGTCTCACCATGCAGATGCGAAGTACTATTTCCCCGTCGAAGACAGCAACCAGCAGCTGGGGCGAACGACACCTCCGGTCGATGTCTTAATCAAACCAAGTGTTGCGCCAGTAGCTGAGATGAAGCGCCTCATCATGCCGTGTTCACCCGCCGACGCAAAGGGCTCCTCCTCTCGGAGCCACAGGAGCCAAGGGCGTAGGCGGTCGTCCTCAACCGTGCGGTATGACTACAATTCCTCTTCCCCTGTGGAGATGGGGGGCTCTACTTTGGCCTCGCAGGAGACAAGATCCCCTAAGTCTGCCCCAGCGGCCCCATTGCTATTAAAGGCAAGATTCCCGACGTCGACATCAATCACGCTGAGGTCGGCTGCAATGCCTCCTCATGGGGCTACCACTTCTTCATCGACTTTGGCGCACCGAGAGCCCGGTTGTTTAACGCTTGGAAGCTCTGCAGGTGCCCAGGAAGATCCCAGGATGCTAATGGGCAGGAATGATGCGCCATCAACCATCACGCTGCGGGCACGCAACACTCCGAAGGAAGAACCTGCGCCCGCCCAAGGAGTGGTTAGAAGAAGAATAAAAGAGATGGAGGAAGTTGCAAGGGGAGCTCAAGGCGTGCAGCCCCCGTCACTCTATATCTCAGTGACTTCTCCATTGGAAGTTTGGGCTATCCCCAGTTCGTCGGGATCCAGAGTCCAGACCATTTTCTACAAGGTTCCACAGGTAAAATAATGTGATTCTATATTTGGGTTTCCCCAACCTTGCAGTGATCCGGAAGAGGCGCTATCCACGATGAAGGCTGAGCCCAAGATGGTTCGCTTGCTGGAGAAGGCTGGAATCACTCTTCGGCGAAACAACAGGATGCCTCCACCACCCGCTGTATGCGAGGAATGGTGGAGACAAGCGGAGGACCTCATCAAGCAAAAATGCAAGGCTCAACCGAAGTTTGGGCTTGGTTACGTCAACCTCAACACCCCTGACGATGAAGACGAGGAACTCAATGGTGGAGCACGAGCCAACTGCCATGCCACATCCGTGTCTTCGGGGGACAACACCGACATCTCGCATAACATTCTTCATCAACAACACTCCGTCAACGGCGAGCCAAGTGACATGGAGGAATTCGGCTCCACGACAGCACCACAAGAGCTAGAAGACGGGGGACAGCCTACCATCGACGAGCTCGTCCAAGTCAACCTTGGAACAGAGGACGACCCGCGCCCCACTTTTGTTAGCGCCACGCTGGCGGAAGAGGAGCGAGAGGACTATCGAAGCTTCTTAATGGAGTACCGAGATTGCTTCGCTTGGAACTATAAGGAGATGCCGGGGCTGGACCCTCGTGTCGCCACTCATAAGCTGGCGATTGACCCACAATTCTGTCCCGTCAAGCAGCAACCACGACGCTTGCGCACGGAGCTGCAAGATGATGTCATCGCTGAGGTAGATAAACTAATCACTGCAGGTTTCATCAAGGAGATTAAATATCCACGATGGCTCGCCAATATTGTCCCTGTGGAGAAAAAGAATGGGCAGATATGTGTCTGCGTGGACTTTTGCGACCTGAATCGAGCTTGTCCCAAGGATGACTTTCCCTTGCCGATCACGGAGATGGTCGTCAACTCCACCACGGGTCATGGTGCATTGTCCTTCATGGACGGTTCGTCAGGCTACAACCAGATCAAGATGGATCCAGATGACGCCATCGATACTGCCTTTAGGACCCCGAAGGGCAACTTCTACTACACCGTCATGCCGTTCGGGTTGAAGAATGCTGGTGCAACATACCAGCGTGCCATGACATGCATTCTCGGTGATTTGATCCACCATTCGGTGGAGTGCTACGTCGACGACATGGTAGTCAAGACCAGAGACCGCAAGTGTCATCAGGAGGATCTTCGCGTCGTCTTCGAGCGGCTACGCCAACACCAACTCAAGATGAACCCGCTGAAGTGTGCCTTCGCTGTTCGATCAGGCCTCTTCCTCGGCTTTGTTGTTCGTCATCGAGGCATAGAGATCGAGCCAAGAAGATCAAGGCCATCCTCAACATGCCACCACCCCAAGATCTCAAGGAGTTGAGGTCGTTACAGGGGAAGCTAGCGTACATCCGACACTTCATCTCCAACCTCTCCGGACGCATCCAGCCCTTCTCAAGCCTCATGAAGAAAGGAGCTTCGTTCGTGTGGGATGAAGGATGCCAACGCGGCTTCGACGATATTAAAAGGTACCTTCTTAATCCACCTGTCTTGGCAGCTCCCATAAAGGGGTGCCCTCTTATTCTATACATTGCAGCGCAGCCTACTTCAATAGGCGCTTTACTCGCCCAAAACAATGATGAAGGAAAGGAGGTGGCCTGCTACTACTTGAGCCGCACCATGGTGGGGGCTGAGCGAAACTATTCTTCCATAGAGAAGTTATGCTTGGCCCTAATCTTTGCTTTGAAGAAGCTAAGGCACTACACGGTAAAGCACCAAATCCAGCTCATCGCAAGAGCAGACCCCGTAAGGTACGTGCTAAGTCAGCCCGCGCTCATGCGGCGACTTGGAAAATGGGCACTGCTCATGATGGAGTTCGACATCACCTTTGTGCCTCAGAAGGCAATCAAGGGTCAAGCCTTGGCGGAGTTCCTCGCGGCACATCCAATTCCAGACGATTCTCCTCTCGTCACCGACCTTCTAGACGAGGAGGTCTTCACCGTCGAGCTCAACGTACCGTGGGAGCTCTACTTCGACGGCGCTTCCCGCACGGACACCGACCCCGATGACGCCCCAAGACGAAGAGCAAGTGCAGGTTTGGTGTTCAAGACGCCACAAGGAGGGGTGATGTACCATTCATTCTCCCTCCTCAAGGAAGAATGCTCCAACAATGAGGCGGAGTACGAAGCGCTTATCTTTGGCCTTCTCTGGCGCTCTCCATGGAAGTCCGTTCTTTGCGGGCCTATGGAGATTCCCAACTCATCGTTCGTCAAGTCAACGACATCTACGAAGTTCGCAAGCCTGAACTGGTGCCGTACTACAATGCAGCCCGGAATCTCATGGAAAATTTTCAAAATGTTGAAGTTCTCCATGTCCCGCGAAGCAGGAATGCACCTGCTGATGCTTTGGCAAAATTGGCAGCAGCATTGATGCTTCCAGATAGTAAAACCATGCAGGTAAACGTTGAAGAAAGGTGGCCCCTCCCCGCTGTCCTGGAGCTCATCCCGGTGGAGTACGAAATCAATACTGTCACGACGAACGCTGTGGAGGAAGACGAGTGGCTACAACCCTTCCTCGACTACTTCAAGCACGGCAGCCTCCCCGACGACCCCGTCACGAGGCGCCAACTACAACGACGACTTCCTTTCTATGTCTATAAGGCAGGTGTCCTATACAGGCGATCTCATGGGCAGGAGATCCTACTTCGATGCGTTAACCGAGGTGAAGCCGAGAAGATCCTACAGGAGATGCACCACGGAGTTTGCGATGGACACCAAGGCGGGGCTAAGATGCATCATAGCATACGTCTAGCTGGATACTACTGGCCCGGCATCATGACGGACTGCCTTCGGGTGGCCAAGTCATGCCCACGGTTACCAAATCCACGGCGACTTCAAGCACCAGCCGCCAGTCCCTCTGCACCCTACCATTCCCTCCTGGCCATTCGACGCCTGGGGGATCAACGTCATCGGCCCCATCGAGCCGCCATCCTCCCGAGGGCATCGTTTCATCCTCGCTGCGACGGACTACTTCTCCAAATGGGCAGAAGCTGTTCCGCTGCGGGAAGTGAAGAGCGACAACGTCATCAACTTCCTAGAGCGAAATATCATGTATCGCTTTGGGATACCACACCGCATCACCTCCGATAATGCCAAGGCCTTCAAGTCTAGCAAGATGCATAGGTTCATGGCGAAGTACAAGATCAAGTGGAAATACTCCACTGGCTACTACCCTCAAGCCAACGGGGCGATTGAAGCCTTCAACAAGACGCTCGGCAAGATACTCAAGAAGACGGTGACAAGGCACAGGAGAGACTGGCATGATCGTCTCTTCGAGTCCTTATGGGCGTACCGCGTTACAGTCCGTACTCCGACACAAGCTACTCCGTATTCTCTCGTTTATGAGAGTGAAGCAGTCCTGCCGTTGGAGGTCCAGCTACCCTCTTTACGGGTGGCTATCCAAGAAGAACTCACCCAAGACGAAACAGGTACAACTGCGATTCCAGGAGCTCGACGCCCTTGAAGAGGGGCGACTTCATGCCCTGCAAAACCTGGAGCTGTATCGCCAGAACATGGTGAGAGCCTACGACAAGCTCGTCAAGCAACGCGTCTTCCGAAAGGGCGAGTTGGTCCTTGTGCTCAGGCGGCCCATCGTCGTCACGCACAAGACGAAGGGGAAAGTTCGAGCCAAAGTGGGAAGGACCCTACGCCATCGAGCAAGTCTACGACGGGGGCGCATACCAGCTGGTTGATCCCCAGGGAGCCCGGCCTATGCCTCCAATCAACGGAAGGTTCCTCAAAAAATATTTTTCTTAAAATGTTGCTTCTTTCGTTGCCTTCTGGTTTTTCATTGGGGAAAATTTTCGGTCGGTTATCGAATCCATGATGCATTCTCCTTTGCATGTTGTGGATACTTTTGGTTTTCCCCAATTTTAATGGACTAAGTCCAACAAAAAAACGGCTTTCCCCTATCACACCACGCTGTTGATTGAAGGTTTGGCTACCCCAGGACTTGTCGGGAGGTGGCACAATGTGTCAAGTTGCAGGTAGAGCAGCTCCAACACCCACAATGCACGACACGTACCAGGTGTATGTTTTCGGAGGCAGCGGAGAAGATTACTTTGGCACTTCTGAGTACTGAGACCCCGCGCCCTTCATGTTTCCCAGCATGCCTCAGGTTCACGGAGGCTCACACCCCAGGGAAGACTATAGGAGAAGATCATGGAAAGGCTGCCTGACCCAACACAAGTTGGTTTGGTGCGTAGCCACATGGCAACCCTGGGGTGTACCACCAGAAGCTCCAGATAAAGTGCCAGAGGGTTTCTTAGTCCACAGAGGTGAACAGTTGCCTTCCAAGTTCTCAAGGTGGGTCCCCGAGAAAACCTGGAAGAAGAATCCCCAAGAAGTGCAAGCAATCATCCAAAGAAGAAACAATTTCATGAAGTCCACGGCCAGTCAATCAGCCCGTGCAAGCAATCCTCATAAAAATCTCCTGAAGTTACAAGAAGCAATCCTCAGAAGAAAAGTCTCCCAAGAGTCCAAGAATCAAATCCAAGTAACAGTCAAGTGGTCCCGAGCGGTAAGGGAACTACTGGAAAGAAGGCAGAAGGTAGCTGCTCACCACCCCTCGAGAAGGCACGAATAAAAATCGCCAAGCTGTTGTCCCAAAGCCATTTATCCTGAATTTACCACACCCAAGTCTCTGGGTTCATGCGGCATGTGCAGGGGGCATGTTTGAGTTGTGGGGGTCCCTCGGTACTATGATGGGCCAGAGTATGACTTTCTGCTACCTCTCGGAAGCATCCCGAAACACGGCGTCTTCGTACACGTACACCGAAATTAATGCAGTTATTGAGTTGCAATCGTCATGGTCTTTCGACGATTCCCAATGACAAGTCTTTCGGTAGCCTTCTCGGATATCACACCTCTAGCTGGTGTATAACGGGAAAGCCAACATTTCAAAAACTCACAACCAAATTTTTTTTCTTTTTTCCTTGCCTTGTTTCGTTTGGTCTTTTTAGTAGTTGTGTCTCTCTGGTATCTTTGCAATCATGAAGAGGCACTTCCCGATGTTGCTGATGGCATCCCGGCATCGATCTCTACATCGACCAACCCATAGGCATCGGGGGCAGCCACACCATGTGCCCATGGTAACGCGACGCATCCCGCAAAAACGTCTACACCGACCTACACCGTGGGCATTTGGGGGCAGCGATACCCATGCGTCCACAGCGCCGACGGCACCCCAGCATCCAATCATCTACACCAACATGAACGACAGGCGCCGGAAGGCAACATCTGCGTGCTCACGAGACCGGTGCCGATGTCGCTCCGGTACCCCGTTTCCAACAACAACGAAGCTCCGGAGGACAATATCGTCCTCTCGGACATCCGTACTGCCGATGGCATCTCGATATGCCATCAAATTGTCATCGCCATGAATAGTTTGGCGATGCGCCATTCACGAGAAGGGAAGCCGCCGATGGTCTACCGACGCCTCACCTACATCAACATGTGAAGATTATGGGAGCAGTGTAACGTGCCAGTGCGGCCAGCGCGAATCTGTGAAACCCTCCGATCAAGTCGGCTGGCACCGCAGCAGCTAGGCGGTCGCGACGAGGTTGGTAAATTTTATTTAATTATTTTGTTTTCAGGACGAGGCATGTTGTTTCGCCATGGAATGAAGACGGAGTAGAGCTGCCTCACTGACCGGCAGCATACCTGCTATACGGTCCCAACGGGGTCTCGGCACACTCGTCGTCCTCAATACATCATCTCCGAGCCGGAGGTCTTCGATCTAGACTTCATGCGCATGATGTGCCCTCAAACTGGGGCGTGTTAAGCGCAACGACGCGCGACCAGGCTTGGGAATCCGTCGTCGCGGCTATGTCACGCGACCATAACATCGCTTCCCCAAAGCCTTTGTATGACCGTGGTGCAAAAAAATTCATGCACACATGTGGGCATGGCCCATGCATGCGTGTATTTCTCTAACCTTCACACGTCCATGCACGCGCACATTTTTTTTCTCTTTTCTAGGTGCGATCTCGAAGGCGGTTAGGATATGCATACACTTACGTTTGTCGCGGAATGGAGCGCTACACGGTGAGCCATGGTGTCTGCAGAGCTAGCCGCCCGGCATGGTGGTCGTAGCCGCGCGGTTGAGCTATCCCGGTGCATGGAGGAGTCGGACACGTACCAAGCCTGAAAGGCCGCGGTGTGCGCCTGAGTCGACAGTGGCCAGCGCTCATCATCAGAGGCTGATGCAACGCAGCCCCATGTTCAGCGTGAAGTAGAGGCGCGTGGTGAAAAAAAACACACAAAGTACAAATATATCACGGGGAGCCATCATCATTTTATTCGGCCCCACGTGAACTTCGCGGCACCATGCTATTCGGCCCCGGCGTGAATGTTGGAGCACTCGGCAACGGAGGCGTCTGGCGTGTATACTCCACTCTGTTGGAGTTGCCTCCTGACTTGCTCGGTGGTGGGGGAGGAATCAAGTCGCCCTTGTCATTCTTAATGCCGCTCGTCGAACCTCCGGCATCTCGACTCCACCCAGACTTCCGTGGCTTCTCGCGTCCCATGACAACCTGAGTAAAGAAGCAAGATATAAAGAGCGAATATTCAGGTAGGAGTTTGACTGCCTGATGTAGATTCAACCAAGCAAGGAAGGCTGGCGTACCTTGCTGAATGCTCCTAGCTGGACGGAAGGAAAAGCTCGTGCCCGGGTGGACGGAGATCCGATCGGGTAATCTGGTATAAGCAAATATGCGTGGATCATGAGTTTATATAAGCGCAGCCAGGTCTCCTACGGGTGATACGCCGAGCCAGTAAAAAAAATATATCAAGAGGTGAAGTCTTTCACCAAATTAAGTTCGATTTGCATCGCACTCGAACTTTATTTGGTGAGGGGGCATTTGTTCGACGAGTATTTGTGCATGGCAAGGCTACGTACTAGTGCTAGATGGTTTCCTACTAGTGCATTGCATGGCAAGGTTGGCAAGGCTTCGTATGTTGCATTGTACCAGATTAATCAGCTTCCTAATTACGTACTAGTGCATGCATGCAAGAGGACTCGTGTGGCCGACGGACTCGTACGCATACCCGCGCAAGGCCACAAGTTGGAACAACTAAGAGATAAACACGACGCGTCGCATTTTTGAGCGGACTCCAGCCTTCCCAGCTACACACGAGGATTCTAGAAGCACCAGAGATAAGGCCAACAAAAATTTCAAACGACATCCAAAATTTCTGGGCAAGCAAACCAGCCAGCCCACGGCCTATATAAAGGCACCAAGGCCGTTCGTGGCAGAGGGAGAGGAGATCTGGCCAGTACAACACCAATACGCAGGAGACAAACAGAAATCACATCTGGCCAGGAGAGGAGACGTACGCAGGGCCGGCCGAAGCCTCACGCAAGAACACCGGAGGCCGTCTCGTCCTAGCAGCCAAGAACTTCTCCAGCACAAGGGCGTACAGGGAGCAAGAAGAAGGAGAAGCCGGCCACGACATGGAAGCGAAGCTTTCCTTCCCGGATGGTAAAGCTGCCATCTAGCTCTTCTCCCTCCTCTCTTTCTCTCTCCCTCGCATCCAGCATGCACTAGGCAGAGAGCACGCAAACCGCCGTCAGAGATAACGTCGGCGTGATTCGGCTACCCCCGGAGACGACGCCACCGGGCAGGGGAACCTCGTCACCACGCCTACCCCATGCCGGAGCAGACCTCGCTCGGGCGCTCGTTCAAGCGGGAGATGGCGGACGCATCTGCATGCCTCAGCCATGTGCGCGTATTTTTATTCTACAGGTGCGGGCGTCATCACGCCGTCGGAGCTTGTCTACACCAAGCCCATCGTCTTCGCGCACCTCGCTCCTGATTGGAGACAACTTGGGTGCGGCCAGAGCTCGCCAACGACGCAGCCCGCTGCTAGCTCCTCCTGTGCTTTACCGTGTCGGCGTACCTGTCCTTGGCGTACAGGTCCTCGGCGCACAGGTCACCGGCGAACAGGTTACTGATGAACAGGTCACCGGCGTACAGGTCCCTGGCATACAGAGTGTTGGCGTACTCGCTGGTATAGTACCTGCCCGAGGCGACGCGACTCTTACCTCCACCAGGCTGCGGGGCGGCGTCCTTGACTAAACAAACTGCCATAGACTTGGCGTTTGGCCGAGATGTGGCGCATCCACAATCGTGTACAGGTCGCCGGCGTGCAGGTCATACTCGCTGGCAAACAAAGCAGCCTCCCCATGCCTTGGTTTCTTCGTCGCCGGCGTACAGCGCGGCCTCTACGACGCCATCTCTCCACAAGCCCGTGAGGATGCGCCCTTGCCTAGACAGACTGCCGTAGACTCGGCGTCCAGTCGAGACGAGGCGCCAACCACACCGGCCATGCCGATGTGAGCGTGCATTGGTTTTACACCAACGCCGGTCTTCACCAAAAAAATACTTCCGCGAAGTGTACCCCTTGCATACCCCGAAGAGGCCATTAGGTCGTCGAGAAGTTCAAGCCAGGCAGGACCTATGCTACCCCAACCCCAGTTACCTCAGCACCGCCAAGACCGACGAGGCGCGACGGCGAGGGCCGGCGTGGCTAGCGCAAAAGCCACGTTTTGAGCGGCGCGTGTACTGACGAGGACACGGGCTCTACCGCCGCCCACACACACACACCACCACCATCATGCATGGAGAACGCAAAGCGAAGACGACGAAGACGACCACATGGCTTAATCGGAGGTATCTCGCGATGCAACCCGCGGGAGTAATTAACTGGGAGCCTTTCGAGGCCCCGGGAACCAGGAGATCGCACATCGCCACAGTCAGGCAGGCCGCGCTAGTAGGCCTCGGAGCTCATTTTATTATCGGGATCTTGTAATTTTGTTTCTCCAACGAGATTAATGAAATACATGTTTCCCTATCACTTCTCTTCGTGTACTACGGTGCACTGGCACGCCCGCATACTTTTCTTTTTCCCCGGCGCATGAGAAAAATACACTTCCCTTTTCCCGAAGTAGATTTTTTTTTCTCGGGTCAAACACTCGCAGTATGCTTCATAACAAATAAGAAAGCAACATTTATAACTACCCAGTTACGGAGTAGCGTTTGGCAACCCCTAAGTAAGTCATTACACATCTTAAGCACATAAGACAATCTCAGGTCAAATGACATAGCATACACATTGCATGTGATCTACTGATGATAACTAAAATAATGTTCTCTCAAGTTGGGTCAGTCCAACCTCATGTTCCCTAACATGTGCACATATAATTGGTTCGACACCTCTATGTCCATGACCTGTGAAACGTGGTCATCAACCAATATATATGCTAATCTATTATTCACATGTGTCCTCACAAGAATTCCGACTAGGGACCAATTTAGAATTATCATTCAAGCTTAATACGGAGTTTCACAAACAAGTCACATATTTACTAATGAATATAAATGATATTATTCAAGGAACATTTAACAAATCATGAATACAATAAAATATGATCATCCCTATGATTGCCACTAGGACATATTTCTAATAGTAGCTGCCAGTAGAGAGTGATAGAACGTCTCTTTCCTTATAAGATGAGAAATTTCCCGTTGCCCAGCCTCGGCCACGGAACCTTTCCCCGTTTCACAAACCTCGTTAGGGAAACGGGGCCTCGTACAAACCCATGAACCGCGAACATATCACATTTTGATTTACGTAGCAACAAGCGAACTTCAATGATGTAACACAATCATGGCATAATAACATAATATCATCATGATTCACAATTTTAACGTACTAACGAGTACACAAAACACCATTATGTTGCTTCTGGTTTAATCGTTCTTATTAGCGTCTAAGGCAAAACTAAAAATACATGCACAATACTTTTTTTTTGCGAGAAAGCAAGAACTTTACTGCATATTACCAGGGGTACAGTCCGCTCTAACCAGCGGCAAAACACAATCCGGACCATCATACAGCTGGAAATTAGAACAATTTTGAACTCTAGCCAAATTTGCTAACTGATGAGCTACCCTATTCTGAAAACGAGTGCATTTGGAGAAACGGACTTCCCTCTCACCAGAAGCTAGCAGCTGAATCTCTCTGATAATGAAAGCATGCTGGGAACTGCTACCAGTTCCATTTGATGCTGCCTGAATGAGAGCAGAACAATCAGACTGGATGACAACAGGGAGATTTGTCCATTGTAAAGCTAATCTCATTCCTTCTACAGCTGCTAGCAGTTCTGCCTCCAGTGGTTCAGAGCAGTGATCTAAGCATCTCAAAGCAGAAAAGATTATTTCTCCTAGTGAGTTCCGAAGAATCATGCCAATGCTAGCAGATCCATCAAGCGGGACGAAAGATCCATCAATATTGAGAGCCGTCCAGCCATTATCAGGTGGGTGCCACGCCTGGTTAGATAAGGAGGGATCTCTCAATCGCGTTTCAGATTCAGTCTTCTGGAACACATCTACTGGCTGTTTTCCTTTCACCGGATCCCGCAAATCCTTTTGTCGGATGGTGAACAGGGTATCAAAGTAACTGGTGAGGAATCTGCGGGATGCCTCAATAGTTGGAAGAGAATTATTATGAATCACCTGATTGCGTACGAACCAAATACGCGAAAAGATTAGAATGACCATCATCTTCACCTCATTAGAGCAGTGGCAGAGGACACCAAGGATCCATTTTGGCCCGGTATTCCGGAAATCTTCATATTTGGGCAGAGGCCAAAGCTTCTCCATAGTCTTCTAGACGTTCTTGGCAATGTCACAGAGCACGAGCGCATGGAAAGAATCTTCAGCACCTTTACCGCATATCAAGCAAGTATCATTTTCAGCCAGCTGCCTCGTCTTCTTGTTCGCCATAGTAGGAAGACCACCAACGATAGCTTTCCACGTAGTTAGCTTCATCTTCTGAGGGACTGCAGCCTTCCAAACACAGTTCCACAGCGATCTTGAACCATCTGGCTGTGAACTCGACGCACCACTCGCCACTGATTGCATATGCGATGACGTAGCAAGGTGGTACGCGCTCCGAACGGTGAACATACCTAACTTGTCAAAATGCCAGGCAAGGAAATCATCCTCATGTCTTGGGGAAGGTCTGATTTTAAGCACATAATCAATATCAGCCGGCAAGAAGTATTGCTCAAGAAGAGTTCTATTCCAGTCAGCATGGTCATCAAGGAAATCGGATACCCATTTTAGCCGGCAATGTCGTCATTGCAAGATTGGTCTTAATGAACCATTTCTCGGAATCCACGGGTCACGCTAACAACGCACTTTCCGGCCATTGCCCACTCGCCATATCACACCTTTTTTCAGCAGATCCAATCCATGTTCTATTCCTTTCCAAACAGGAGAAGCTACGCTGGAGAATGTTGTATCAATCAGGCTTCCATGAGGGTAGTACTTAGCGCATAAAACGCGTGCACATAAACTCTCCGGATACTTGATAAGGCGCCTGCCTGTTTAGCAAGCAGAGCTTGATTAAAAAGGCGCATATCCCTGAAGCCTAATCCTCCATGACTCTTTGGCAATATCAATTTATCCCAGGAAGTCCAGTGAGTCCGCTGCCTACCATTCTCAGCTCCCCACCAGTAATTTCTGATAAGACGGGTTAAACTATCACAGGCTGAGAAAGGAAGTTTGAACACACTCATAACATATGTCGGTAACGCTTGGGCTACCGATTTAATCAAAGTTTTATTTCCCTCCAGCAGATAAGCATTTCTCACCCCAGTCAATTAACCGTTTGCTGAGCTTTGCCTGGAGAGTTTGGAACTTCCCCTTGTGCATCTTCCCTTCAGGAACTGGCATACCTAGATATTTTGCTTCAAAAGCAATTTGCTCCACCCCTAGTAAAGTCTTGATCTCCTGCTGAACTGGCGCCTCACATGCAGGTCCAAACAGAATAGAACACTTGGCTGGATTAATGAGTTGTCCAGTACCATGGGCATACTCAGTTAAGACCCTTTTAACAATGGCTGCTTGTGGAAGAGTGGCTTGGAAGAACAGAAGGCTATCATCAGCAAAAAGAAGGTGTGAAACTCCCGGGCCATGCCGGCTAAGGTTTATTAGAACCAGATGATGAAATTGAACCGAGTGCTTCATCAGAGCAGATAGAGCATCAGCAACGAAGAGGAAAAGAGGAAAAGAAAGGGTGACAATGGATCTCCTTGACGCAGACCACGAGATGGTTTAAAACGCTGCAAAAGGTTTCCATTAAATAGCACAGAATAATTCACAGATTTCACACAGGCCATGATCCAATTAATCCATTTCTCTGAGAATCCCAGTTTAGACATAGCACTTTCCAAAAAACCCCAATCCACACGGTCATAAGCCTTAGATAAGTCAAGCTTATACGAGCAGGAACCGTGCTCCGAACACTTACCAGATTGAATATGATGCAGGCATTCAAAGGCTATAATCGCGTTGTCCGTAATCATACGCCCCGGAATAAATGCGCTCTGGTTTTCAGAGATAATCTCAGTGAGGAGGGGCCGCAACCGATTTACCAAACATTTAGCGACCACCTTATACAGAACAATGCAGAGGCTGATAGGTCTGAAGTCTTTTAGATCCACCGGATGACTAACTTTTGGTATGAGGACAATGGTAGTATCATTAACACCCTCTGGCATAACTCCTGTTTCAAAAAATCACTTGACAGCTGCAGAGACCTTCTCCTTCAGCAATGCCCAATTCCGCTGGTAGAATCGGGCAGGCAGCCCATCCGGGCCTGGTGCCTTTAGCGGACCAACTTGAAACAGGGCATCAGAAATTTCGTCAATAGTCATCTCTTTACAGAGGGCTTCATTCATCTCAGGGGAGACTTTCCTTTCCAATACTTCGAGCACAGGATCATGATCCAGAGTAGGATCCCTGGTATACATCTCCTTAAAGTAGGAGGTTACCATTCGCTCCATTTCTGATGGGACATTGCACCAAGAATTATCAGTCCTTCTTAACTTCTTGACGAAATTCTTCTTCGCTCTCCAAACCGCCTTCTGATGGAAGAAACGCGTATTCCTATCCCCTTCCTTCAGCCAGCTGATTCTGGATCTTTGCATCCACATCATCTCCTCCCAGAAAATCAGTTCATTCATCTTTTCCATCCTCCTTGTGATGATCATCCGATCTGCATGTATAGAATGCAGGTATTCTAACTCTTTTCTCAGTTGCTCAATTTGGCGAGTAACATTTCCAAACCTATCTCTACTCCAGCTGTGAAGATCAGACAAAACAGCAGACAGAGACTTTGCAATAGATCCCAGCTCACTATCCGGAGCATACTTTCTCCATGCCTGCTCAGTAACTTCTTGAAGACTTGCATCACGCTCCCACATGACCTCGTATGTACGGATTCTGCGTCTTGGCCGTGCCCTTATCTCTGGATTAGTCACCAGGAGAATTGGGCAGTGGTCAGAGCATGGGGAGAAAAGATGCACCAACTCTGCATTTAGGAAACAATCACGCCACAAGCTATCCGCACACGCACGATCCAATCTGACTCGAACATTTGCAGTGCCAGCACGTCTATTATCAAAAGTAAATGGAAGACCGACAAAACCCAGATCCATAAGATCACATACAGCTAGACTATGACGGAACGCTGCCATCTGCCCTTCTGTTCTTGGAGCTATGGATGAGTGTTCATGTTGCCACAGCACTTCATTGAAGTCCCCCAAGGTCACCCACGGCAGATCCGATACCCCTCGGAGGTTCGCTAAGTGATTCCACATCACAGGTCGTCGATCAACATGTGGCTCTCCATACACAAAAGTGGCGCGCCACATCGGTTCAGATAAGTCCTCCCTTATCTTCACATCAATAAAACGATCACAGGAACTTAGCACCTCCACCTGCACAGATTCCTGCCAAAATAGAGCCAATCCTCCGCTCATACCATTAGAGTCCACCGCATGGAAACCACGAAGACCTAGACGCCAACGTAAATGTTCCACTCGGTCCGCAGCCTGACGAGTTTCACACAAGAAAACCATCTTAGGGGAATTAGCCTGGCATAGCGCCAAGAGATCTCGAACTGTCCGGGGGTTCCCCACTCCCCGGCAGTTCCATACTAATAGATTCATTGGCTCCGGCGGCACTCCTTAAGGGAGCCCGCCGATTTCATATATGTGCTTGGGTCAGGTGATGTGTCACAGTTTTGACGCATTCTTTGCAACTCAGGAACATGAGTTTTATTCTGTATAGGTTATCCCAGATTTTCTAGAGCACCACTATCCAACATACTTGGTTTCTTATTGGAACCATTACTAGCCTCTATATCCATGTCTTCAACTGTTCTCTTCTTTCCAGCAGAGAGATGTGTAGTATTCTCCTTGCTAATTTGAACTACCTTCCTTCGGGAGAATTTGCGAAGAGCTTTACAAGACATAGAACCTTGTTCTAGCGGGATTTGGGAGGGTTTCGGACTTAAACAGTCAGTGGAAGGTGAACTTTGAATATTAGCATCAGCTCTCAATGTTAGATGATTGTTAATTTGAAGAGCCCCAGTAGGATCTGCTACTACCGCTTTCTGAGAGATTGTGTCTCCTGTGATAGCTTTGCTGGACTGTTCAGGAGAGACAGCAGGAGTAACCACCAATTTTTCCTTCAGGTTGCAATTATTAATTATGTTCTTGCCCTTATAAGTGTGTGCCCGCTGGTGAAAATCATCCCGTCTCCATGATTCTTCTGTATACCGCCGACGAGGTGGTATTACTCTCAGCCAAGCACCATAGGGCTTTTTCTTTATGCTGCTATCCCTCTTTGGACAATCCTTATCGATATGACCAATCACACCGTAGAGGTAGCAGAATTCTGGCAAATATTCATATTCGAGAGGGCACCATATATCATCATCAGGGGATTTCCTTTGGAGAGTAAGACCACGCAGCAAAGGCATACGAATGTCAATTCTAACTTTAATGCGTAAAAAACCTCCCTGCTGCCATACCATTTTCTCCTACATCAACATCAAGACATGTGCCAAGCTGTGATCCAATCGCTTCTCCAGCTTCCTTGGACATCATTCCCATTGGAATTTTATTGACACGAACCCAGATAGGAATTTCTGTGAATTCAATTTCCTCAATAGTCTTAGAAGCACCATATGGAGCAAGCTCACGAGCATGACCCAGAGACCAATGTCCATCCTCTAATGCTCTTCTCCGGCCAATAGATTGGTTGAAGAAGAGAAGAAAAATATTATCTCCCACTGATTTGCAGAGAATACCTTTGGAGGGGCACCAAATCTTACCCAGCGAGTTCAATATAGAATCTGGTTGAATCGGCCTTCGGCTTAGGACTTTGCCAATTGCATGCCAGCCAGCTTCTTCAACCTCTGTCCCAATTCGAAGTGGTACAGCAATACTTTTCCGCTCTGCTTCTGAAAGATGGAGTTTGTTCATCATGCGGCCGAGATCAGTATCATTTTTCTCCATAACGACGAGAAGCTCAGCGACGGGGAAAGAAACACGAGGGAGCGGGTGGAAGAAACCGGAGAGGAAGGCGATGGAGCCGGCGTAGAAGGGCGGCGGAGATGAAGCGGGCGGAGGGTCGGCGAAGAAACGGCGAGGAAACGCTAGAAAACCAGACCGTTCTCGAGTCGCCTGGCAATCGCCACCGCCGAGACACGTGTACTCCACTAAGAGAGACTGAACGCAATACATGCACAATACTATACAAGATTTAAAATGATGGCATTAAAATGAAACCAAAATATATCATCACGAGGGTTCAAACGGATTGCGAATAACGACTGATCCAAATGATACATACTTTTAAACTCTTTCGAATTCAAAGATTTCTCTGGCCATCATGGAACTATAACAAAATCGAAACCCATAAAATTAATTATAAAGTCCGTAACTTTAGCATCGATCGTGAATTGCCAAACAAAAAACGGAAAATAACAGTGAAAGAAACAAGTTTTTGTCCCTGCGCGTCGTACACAAATACAGAACAGCGCATTCCACTTGTCAGCTACAGCCGCAGAGACATCTTGCTCATTGTTTTGGCACCACAGCATTGTCGTTGGCATCCACCACTAAAACTTGTTTTTAGTTCCTGCGGCTACTAGCCTGATCTTCATGGCTCCATCATGCAACTCCTGGCGCTCTACCCCTTTCTGCAACAAGCTCCAACATTCAAGTCAATGGCAGAGTGAAATGATAAGAACCAACTTAAGGGATCAGAAAGAGATGGATTCTAGGAGCAAGAAGAATTCCTACACTTCCAAATTGCCCAGCATACAGCTGCACCACCAACCGAAATAAGTTTGTAGTACCCCTTTAGCAAAGACTTCAACCAGATATCAAGGAAATCCTGCAAAACTGTTAGATACATGAATTTTGAGATTAGAGGTTACCTGGTTAGAGAGAGAGAGAGAGAGAGAGAGAGAGAGAGAGAGAGAGAGAGAGAGAGAGAAGATGCATTAAAACTCACAAATGGTGTTTTCTATGATGTTAGAGCTCATGTTTAGTCTCCTCGAAGAAGTTTTTATCGTATGAATTTCTTTGAAGCAATCCTCGAATTCCATGGATGGGAATTTATTTTTTAGAATTGCGACTTTCCATGTCACCTCTAAAATTCCTTTCATCCAACGGGGCCTGGAACGAGAAAATGAGTTGCTCCTACACAGTTTAAAAAAGTAGCTCCTATGCTTTGCATCCCATGACACGACTTGTATGTACCCGACTAGAGCTGTCAACGAAGCAAGCTCAAGCGAATACAAGAAGGCTCGACTCAAGCTCAATATAAGCTCGAGTCGAGCTCAAGCGAGCCTGCGTTGGATCTCAAGCTCGACTCGTCCGAACTCGAGCTCAGTTCGTATAGGCTCTGTAAGGAAAGAACAGTAAAAAACAAAGATTGCATAGTGCATACAAATTGCTCAATATTCTTATGTTCTAACTCATCACATCAAGAACAGAAGGTTTGTGAAAAGACAAGATAAACAGCCATGCAGCCTCTACACATATCATTCACCAAGATCCAAGAAAAAGAGAACACGAAGACCAAAAGAAAATGAACACGGAGAGGAATCGGCCACACCGGATTGGGATCACGGCAGGACGAGGGATCGGAGAAAGGGACGGCCAACAGACTCGCCCAGAGCACCAGACAATGACGGCAGGCGACTGGGTGGCGGTGGAGCAGATCCAGAAGGATAGTAGCATGGGAAAACAACCTCCTGAAAACTGAGAAGGGGAGGTAGACTCGTGGTAGTTTGGTTGTTCAACTAGCTTTGCCCAGCTAGGCTAGGATGAAATAGCCCACCTTGGCTATAGCTAATTGCGGCACGACTATTTGTTTGGTTCATTTCCTATTCTCCAATGTCAGTTACCAAGTTTGGTCCATTTGCTCTTCTTGAATGGCAGTTACAAAGTTCTTGGCTCAACAGCTTCTCAGCTTGCGGATGAGGGAGAGCCAATTTGGCAAGGATTTTGTGGCTGTTTTGGGCTATCTTGCCGAGCAAAGCCAGGATTTATTTCCAACTAGTTAAAAGCCCACGTGATGGCACCATGTAGCCCAACCCATCGCATGTATAACATGTCTCGTATATTAAATTTAGTGCATATGAATATAAAGAAAATGTCCTCTGAATATTGAGAAGTTTCTTATTTTTATTATACGAGTAATGGAAAGGGAGAAACCCAGTTCTAAAAAGAATATTGGAAAGTTTCTTTACTGAATTAGTCATGGAATATTCATTTTCTTATTTCTTCCTCCATCTGCTGGTGAGGAGCGATTACAGCGGATCATCAAAACTATAGAAATTGTCCATCTTTTTTTCAGTCTTGCAAAGTACATGATGTGACAACTATTGTTGCTATGAGTAGGAGACAACCGTCACACGAGATTCCAGTTAAGCAATAGTGATTAATATTCTAATCGTTGCAATGACTATCGTAATAACCATGGTGCCCTTGATGAGCCTTGGAGGCTCTTCCTTGATATAATTAAACTCAAAGATGCTAAAAAGGCCCAAAGCAGAAGGCTCGTTCTGAAACTAAGAAATGGAGCATTAAATTCAGCACCTGCTAAAGATGTTCAGAATTTGTAGCTTAACAAATTTAGAGAAATGTCTAGATAATAGATCCATTAACTAATTTGACATTATCTTTCATCAATATTTTTTACAATATCTGAAATTCAAAACTTGTTTCATCACTCCTCAAAATTATACTTGTACTTCTGGGCATGCAAGAACGTACATGGAATTTTCTTGTGAATCAAAATGTAGCGCAACTGCAGCTTTCCTCCAAACTAGTCAGCAAGATGTCAATTCTATAGATATCAGGGTTACTGGTCATAAAGCATTTAGGTCCAGAATTATAATCAATAATGTATGCATTCTTGTCATTTCTCTTTGTGAATTAAAAAGTAAGATATCTAAGAACAATGCACCATACCTCTTTTCTAAGAGGAGTAAAAACGCATGATTCAGCTTTAGATTAACAGATGCACAAAAAAATGGTTCGAAGAAACATCGAGGTGAACATCCTTGATCCATGCAAATTAATTAAGCTTGTAGAGGCAAGCAAGCTGTAAAGGATTTTTCCACCTCTCATGCGTCTATTCAAGCCTACTCTACCTAAATATGAAAATGACGACATCTGTATAATTTTAGAGAGCAAGCACAAACAACAAAGTTATAATAAAAGAGGTAGAAAAAAAACCGCTAGAAACACACCTTGAGGCCACCTGAATCTCAAAGGCAAAATACAAACACAGGCAAGCATATTTTCCGCCCTATAAGTACAATATAGCAAGGCAACCACATCAAAACACAATACAAAATATATAATCTACATCCATGAATAATACTGGAAAAGATTAGTTTTTGCAACTGTGCGAGCATACCTGAAATAGAATGCCTACACAAAAACCACCGTCCTCCACTGGATAGGTGAAAGCAAGAGCCACTCGGCACCTAACCGCAGCAATGTTGCAGTATGAGCGACAATAGGATGTAGGTAGCAACATGCAATGCGTAGAAACAAGATCAATCAATACTAGAGGCAAAATAAAACACAACCAAGAAATTACTACATTCACATAAATGATTTTGAGCTATGCTACCAAGGAAAGACTTCTACTTTAATTATTTTTTGCACAAAAAAGGCACGGTGACTTGCTATAGGATCAGTATGGGTTGAATTTCCATCCCTATTAGATTCTTAACGATCAGTATGGGTTGAATTTCAATACATACAGTTCTTAGGACTCATATTTTGGTAATTATGGAAATACCACATTGTAGACTTGATTGCAACTATTGAAGGCAAAAAACTACATATCATGTTGCATGGAATTACCTAGAAAAGGGATCATGTTGCCTGCTGCCTGTCCTATACAAAATTTACAAGATAAAAAACAACCATGGCATCCTTAAATCCTTGTATTCTAGGATTACATTGATGGTTACCTCACTTGAAATATTATGGTCAGTGAGAGGGAAAAGGGGCCATCGGTTTTTTCTCTTCAATGCCAACTGAAAAATAAAGAAGTGATTAGGAGAAATGAATAGTTCATATAATTTGTTAATTGCATTTATCTACCCACTCTCAAATAAGTGAATAATTTTTTGGTGGTACATTTCCTCATGACCCTGCTGCCTATACCAACCCCTGCTTTGTCTTCAAATCTTTATGCTTGTAATGTGCACAGAGTGTATTCATCATGAATAAACAGAATGTGTGTTGTACCTTGGAATGCAGCCTCGTCCTCATTGCTTGGAATTTAAGCAGTAAGTAGATGTTGGAAAAGATATCAAGCTTGCGATCAATGTCTCTAATTCGGAAGGAATATTGTACCAGAATCTAGGCTGCCAGATATGTAGTAAAATATAGGAAAAGATAACTACACATTGTCACAACTTGATGCCATGAATATTGATAGAATTTGTGCAAAATGATCTAATCCTGCAATCAGATAAATATGTAGCTTAGCTGTCCTGCAATTTATTAAGTAATTGTTACATGCCTGACAGCCTGATAGTTGATATCAATATAGTAAAGTATCACTCCCAATGTTCAAATATGAAGGAATAAATTTAATCTTTCACAGAAATAGTTATTACTAAAATTTCAACCGCATGATCTAATTATGAATCATGATTACCGTAACTGTAAAACTCCAAAAATAAATTCAATGAACGGAAACCAAAGGGACAATAAATTACTTTATCACCTAAGTAATCATATTTTCTTATTGACAAAGACATATTGGCCTCTCAGCCACTAAAAATGTGTATAGCTAGCACCTTTCAGCAATGCCTTGAACGCATTGAGCAGCTCATGCATTGTTTTTTAGGCAATTCAACAACCACCTGCAGCACGTAATCGATAGCAACAATTCAATGAAAGGAACATTTCTGCACTACCACCACAAAGTGCTGCAGTAATTTCCTCACCTCAAGAACCAGTAATACCAGTGCAACGCCACAAATTGTGTCTCACAACACATCCATGGTGGCCATTGTTGAACCTCCGCAAAGGCATCGTGCGCTAGCATGTGTCTTTTGACCTGCCTCGCAAGTTGTTTTCCTCTTCATGTTGCTAGTACACACTGTCCTCTTCCAATCGCTGCTGTTGTGATGTGCACCGCGACACATTGCCATCCTCCGTGATCTGCATGGCCACACATGAAGAGTGGGTGGTGTTGATGCTCACCGGGAATGAAGCAAGGCAGTAGAGGAGGACCAAGATGCTGACCAGACAGCCATTAAAGAGGATGGAATCCACTAAAAGCCTAAGACATTTTGTCGAACAACTATTGTGCATCCTCAACAGAACTATCAGGAATAAACATAGGACCAGGGAGGCTAGGGAGGACGGAATCCATGGAAGGAAAGAGGCACATGTCACCCAGCTTGAAGAAAAATTGATGGCATTTGTGGCCCTTGAGCGTAGCTGCTACTACAAAACAGTGGGGAGCATTGCCGAGGCTATGCACACGCTGGCACTAGGATCGCCAGCGAGTCATCACCTGCACCCTCTTCTCATCACCGAGCCCTGGCCGCCGCATGTGGTGGCGGCGTGAGGTGAGAGGAGATGGTAGTTGTTCTGTAACGCTAGAGGAAGAGGAGCATGAGGAGGCCAGTCTTGCAATGCGGCGAGGACGGCGAGGACTTTGATGGTGGAAGGCACCAAAGCAGAGGCACGGGGAAGAGATGATGGCGGTGCCATCACGGGGAGGAGGGGCGGCGTGGCCAAGACGGGATCGGGATAGAAACTGAGCAAGGTGAGCTCAAGAGAGTGTGGATGATGGAAGGACCCAATTGTAAGAGTAGAAATTATAAGATTCTTCAAGAACCTAGATGAAATTTGGCGATAGGGAAATCTGACAACTCCCCTGGACTAATGGAAGAATCGAACGACTGACATTTGGGCCACACGTTTGAGAATTAAGGGCCCGTTCGGTAGTCGCCCGCGCCGCCTGGCTCCGCAAATCCGGCTCCGTGCGCCGCGCTCCCCGCTCCGCTCGAAAAACCAGGATCGGTCGACGCGTTCGGCAACCCGGCTCCCGCTTCCCTATCGCACGAGCAGGCCGGCGGCCCTCCTCCCCTCCTTCCGGCGTCTTCCCGCCTCCGCGTCGTCGCCGTCGCGCTCAGGTCCAGGCCGAGCGGCAGCCTCGGAACTCGAGGCGGCAAGCCGGCAAGGAGGAGCTCGGGCCGGCGGGCGGCGCGGGAGGAGCTCTGGTCAGGGCGGCGCAGGAGGAGCTCGAGGCGGCGCTGAGGAGCTCGGGGCGGCGCGGGAGGAGCTCGGGTCGGGGCGGCGCGGGAGGAGCTCGAGGCGGCGCTGGAGGAGCTCGGGGCGGGCCGGCGCGGGAGGACCTCGAGGCGGGCCGGCGCTGGAGGAGCTCGGGTCGGGGCGGCGCGGGAGGAGCTCGAGGCGGCGCTGGAGGAGCTCGGGGCGGGCTCGGCGAGGTAAGGAGAGAGAGCGAGAGAGGGGGGCGAAGCGTTTTTTTCTCACTCGGCGGTGGCAGGAGCGGGTAATTCCGAGGAACTCCGCGAAACGCCGATCCGCGGAACGCCCGACGACCAGCTCCGTGATTTTTGCCTGCAGGCCGCTCCGCTCCGTCGCTCCGGCTCCGCGGCAAAAATGCGCTCGGGGTCGCTCCGCCAGCTCCGCGTGCGGATCTGGGAGCTGGAGGAGTCCCGAACGGGGCCTAAGTTCGTCCTAGAATTTTACTTGTCTCAAGACAAGCTCATCACAATTTTCAAAACAAATTGTAAAAAGGGAATCAAGAAGATTATATTATTGTGTGAGGGCCGCATTCTACATGTAAATATTACCCATAGTGTTTTCCTTGGAAACATACAAGTTAGACATAAAGGTTCTAGCAAGAGCCATCTCAAGGAGGAGTAAATACAAAATAAAACTTTAATTATCATTCTTGAATTGTGAAAGTTCATAAATTTTGATTTATTCAGAAGAATTGAACGATGATAATTGTTTCGTTCTTCAAATATACTCTGAGCCAGAATGTAGATTATTGGCTCGAATAGAAATCCGGTTCATATGTGTGCATAATTCAGGCGAGGAATGCCTAAGTAAAAATTAGTCAAATTATATAATAATGACGAACGTTACTAGAACTATTATTCATAGATTAAATCAAATTGAAGATCAATCAAACTTACATGGTTGCACTTTTTTTTTCTTTGATGAGCTTTCAAGCTTCTGATGTACAAGATTTAATGAGGCAATTAGTGTAATTTAAAGCAGCAAATACAACACATTATTTCTCTATTTTTTCACTGGGTTTTTAAAATTTTATTGATGCACGAACATTTTATAGTAATTGTCCAAGTAGAATGTTATAGAACTGGACTTCCTAAAAGAATGGGTCGACCGATACATCGCGTCCCGCCTATGATCCATATAATCAATTATTAAACCCTAAATTCATGTAATTGATTTATAAATAGAACGATAGTCTTTAATGATCATTTTATATTTTCGTGTCAATTTGGTTTTACGGCAGCAGGAATCACGAGTTTCCGTTAAAATGTCCGGTAAATTCAGGAAAATTTTTCCTAAAATCTTTTTTCTCTATATTTTAAAGTTAACCCCTCGTAGAAAAATATTTCATTTCTAACCCTTTTGGCGGGGCCGCAGACCACGACGTCGCAGACTCACTCTGCAGCACCCCAGTCTCCGGCGACCATCGGGACGTGACAGTAGGGAACTCGTGGCCACTGACGTGGCAGAGGCTGCGGCGCTAGGCATCTTAGCGCCGCAGCTGTGACGTCGTGCCTTGTGGCGCCACAGTCTTAACCCTATCGGGCCGAAATCTTTCCCGAGCCGCCTGTGTCTCTAACCGTCACCTCCCCGCCGCCACGTCCACAGCCACTCGCCGCCGTAGCTCGCCGCCACATCCCGCCACCAGCTCGCACCCACACCACCGCCGCCTCCACGGCGCACTGCCGGCCCCACCGCCGCCTCCACCACCGACCGTTGCCCCTACCGCCATCGGCCACTCCCTACCTCCTCTTCCTCCACCTCCTCCTCCACCTCCACCTCCACCTCCAACTCCTCCTTCTACTCCACCTCTACCTCCACCTTGTTCATCACCTCCTTCACCACCTCCACTTCTTCCACCACCTTCACCTCCACCACCCCTTCGACCACCTCCTCTGCGCCGGCCACCACGGCTTCACCTCGAAAGGTATCCTACTCTCCCTCTTGGTATATGAGTTTCATCAAAAAAAATTATATGTAGATAGTTTTCGTATGTGTAATTTTAACGATATAGATCATATGTTTGATCATATATAAATTTCAATTTAGGGAATTGTATGGCGTTTTTGCAATTTTATAAGTGTGAATTATTGAAAATATGAAAGTCAATATCTTATTGACAAATTTCATATACTATCTTACAATGTAGATGGATAGAATTGTCAGAGTATACAATTGTTCAGGACTTTGGGAGAGAGGCAGTAGAAACATCGACTTTGAGTCTATGGGAGAGAGGGTAGTTATATTTGGGGTGGCACCGACCTTTAGTGAACTGTTAGGAAGGATTGGCTGTGAATTTGGACTCTCAGCAAGCTCAATTGAAGTGGAGGGACATTATGATGCCGGATTTGGTTTGAAGAGGCACCCTCTGATGATGCCTATTCGATCAGTCCATGATTGGGAAACTTATAGGGAAATTGTGTTGGCATCAGATGTTAAGTCACTGGAGTTATGCGTGTGGGGTGAGCTTGGTCCGGAAGTCGGTACAGTTGATGTGATTTTCGATCGGTTGGTCGGACTGTCCGTACATCCAGTGAACTTGCCACGAGCTATGAGTTCATTTGCTCAAGACATTAGTCAAAGTGGCGAAGATGTCATGACATAGTAGCACAATAATTTTGATGTGGCAGTTATGAATAATACAACAGATGGTGAACCTGGGTTGGATGACACCGATGACTGCCCGAGCGACTCCGACGAGGAGTGGAGCTCGAGCGAGGACGAAGGAATGGAAGATTGCTTAAATCCTGAACAAGCTGGAGTAGTCAGAGAGGTACTCGGGGAAGAGCTCACTGGTCATGGTTTTGAGAATGTTACAAATGTCAGCAAAGTCGTTTGTAATGATGGCTTGCTAGGCAGTTCTTCGGGCATGGCGCATATAAGGAAAGACGAGGACGGAAAGCCGATCCTTACCAAGGGAATGCTGTTCAGAACTCTTGCAGAGCTGAAGGACTTCATTGTTGATTACTCCGTGAGGCACCACCGGCCTTTTACTGTTTACCACTTTGACATTAATAAGAGGTACACGGTACAATGCCAGAGGGGTTGTCAATGGAAGGTGTTGGGAAGGTTGACCCGTGACAAATTGTGGAAAATCTCTCGGGTGAAGGAACCTCACACATGTGGTACGTCACAACTGTCCGGGCTGTACCTACAGGTCACGGTAAGGTACATAGCTACCCGCATCACTGGCGTGGTTTGCGTTGACCCAGATGTTTTCGTAGCTTCGTTAGTTGAGATGATATTTGCGATGATTCGTTACCGAGTGAAGTACGGGAAGGCATGGAGAGCCAAGCAGTTGGCGATGGAAATATTATGGGGCGACTGGAAGGAGGCTTACAGTCGGCTTCCAAGGATATTGACAGGTATGCAAGCGGTGAACCCCGGATTTGAGTACTATTTGTTCCACAATAATCGCACAGTCATTGAACAAGGTGTTGTCAAACATGTCCTGCAACGTGTGTACTGGCACTTCCCGCAATGTAAGGCCGCCTTCCAACACCGCCAACCAGTTCTTATGGTGGACGCAACATTTCTAATCGGCAAGTACTATGGTTGCCTCATGATAGCCGTTGGTGCTGATGGCGAGGACCAGCTCATCCCACTTGCTTTCGCACTGACTGAGGGGGAGAACAATGACAGTTGGGAGTGGTTCCTATACATCGTTCGCACGAGGCTTGTGGACCCCTCGCGGGAGTTATGCATCATATCTGATCAGCATCAGGAGATTGTAAACGCTGTGAAGCATAGGTACAAAAGAGTCCGAGACGTCCATCACTGTTGGTGCATGCGCCACTTAGCCGCAAACTTCTATAGCAAGTGCAATCAGCTCGAGCTATTCAAAAAATTCAAGGTTATGTGTAAAGTGTTGGAGAAGGACGATTTCAGGACAAAGTATAGAGACCTAGAGAGGCTGTGCAATGCCGGGGCCAAAACATGGCCGCTGGAGATGAAACTAAGGAGGCAACTCTAGGCTCAGGCATACGACAATGCGGGGCGCCGATACGGCATGATAACCACAAACATCTCCGAGGTGTCCAACTATGTGCTAAAGGGGATTAGAGCGATGCCAGTGTCCGCGGTGCTGACTGCAGAGGAGGCACAACAACATTATAGTCCGGATCAGTGGGATCATGCAATATAATTATATCACATTTGAGCAAACCTCCAATTGTACAAGAGCATGTTCATATCCGAGTGTACCAAAAGAAGTCGTAAATCGAAGTCAATAAGGTTGCTAGTATATTACGAAATGGACAAGTTCACGCCCAATTAGATACTGCGAGGTTCAAGGACAATGCATCCTAGTACATTACATATTACAATAAAAACTACAGTAATGAATGTCTTAGTCCGATCTAATGAAAGTTCTTGCGCTTCAATATGCGTGGCACACGTAGCTCTACTGCATGCAACACAACCACTTCCCCTTCCTAATAGCCTCCGGGTCGGCTTCCTTTGCATGTCTTGCCCTCTCACGCTTCCTCTTCCTCTCGGCTTCACACTCTGCTCTCTTCAGGGCTTCCAAGGCACGGTCTCTCGTCTCATGTTCTTCTCATCACAGCCGCTCTGCCTTAAGCTCCTCATGCCTTTCTTTACGACGCTTCCTATCATTCTCCTCCCATTGCTTGCGGAGTGTGACAGTCTCTGTGTCACTTTCAATCATCTCCGTGTCAATCCACTCTTCGAAATCGTATGGTAGAGGCACAAATTTCTATAAACCTCAATTAGCATGGGCCCAAAAATAATATGATTTCAATACCGCTGAATTTTAACTCCAATTGCTACATTATGTACGAAATTGCCGGAGCGCCGAATGGCTGCTGGAGGATCAAACTCGAAGTTCGCACATATCCAATACCTTCGACGGTACGTATCATATGCCTCTAATTTGTCTATCTTGCACGGGTCACCACACCAACACATCGGCGGCATACCGGGTTTAGCACGACCACGAAACTCATCCATCTCTTTCCTCTGACACAACTTCATTACGAACCAAACACAAGAAATGACCAAAACACATGCAACGCAATGTCTAGGTAACAAAACTAATCAAATGCGCTAAATGATCGATACATCTTTACGAACTAGGGCAGAGGAAGAGGTCGGAGAAGAGAGCTCATCGGAGGTTCACCGGGGTGGAGGGGTGGAAGGAGGGCGCTCAGCTACGAGAAGGTGGAGAGGGGCGAATGGAAGAGAAAAGAATGTCGGGGCAGGGGTGCATGGGGTATAGAGGCTGCAGCGCCAGGGCTCATGGCGCCACAGCTGCGGCGCCGCAGCCTGCTACCACGTCAGCGGCCACGGTTCTACGGCGCCGTGGGGTGTTCATGCGGCGCTGCCAAAAGGGTTAGATTTGAAAATATTTTTCTGGAGGGTTTAACTTTAAAATATAATTAAAAAAGAATTAATTCGTAAAAAATTCGTAAATTAAGGATTCCATTATTCCCAAGGAACATCGAAAAACTCCTCCAACTTTATTTTGGAGCCCTCGCCTCGCCGCGCTGCTTCCCATCTCTCTGGTCTTCGCCGCCGCCGTCGCCGCCGCCGCCGCCGCGGAAATCTCCATCTCGAACTCCCTTCCCTCGATGACCGTATGAGATGTGCGGCGGCGGCACGCTCTCTCCTCCCCATCCCACCCTCCGCCGTCCCCATCCACACTCACACCGCCGCCACCGCATCCCCTTCCCCGGGCGCCGAGCTCGCCGCCGCCGACGCCCTCCACGCGCTCCTCTCCACGCTCCCGCCCTCCCTCCCCACCCTCCTCCCTTGCCTCTCCCTCCTCTCACCCCGCCTCACCCCGCACACCGTCTCCGACACCCTCCTCTGCTCCGACCTCCCCACAGCATCCCGCATCCGCCTCTTCCTCTTCTCCGCACTCTCCCCGCGCCTACGCTCCCCGCTGCTCCACTCTCGTGCTGTCTCCGTCCTCCTCGCCTCCGACCCTGATGCCGCGATGTTCGACGCCCTCGCCGACGCCCGCGCCGCCGGTCTACCCGCCTCCTCCGCCGCCTTCGCGGCCCTCGTCGCCGCTCACGCCTTCGCCGGCCGACACCACGAGGCCGTCGACGCCTTCTCCCGGATGGGCGACTTCGACTGCCGCCCCACCGCCCTCGTCTACAATGCCGTCTTCAAGGCCCTCGTCGACAGCGGCGTCATCCTCCTCGCCCTCGCGCTTTATAACCAGATGGTCGGCGCCGGATGCCCGCCCAACAGGGCCACGTACAATGTGCTCATGGACGGGCTGTGCAAGCGGGCCATGGCGGGGGACGCGCTCAAGATGTTTGACGAAATGCTCGAGAGGAGGATCGTGCCCAACGTCAAGATCTACACCGTGCTCCTCTCGTCCCTGTGCAACGCAGGGAGGATTGAGGACGCCGCACGGCTGCTGGGATCAATGAACGAGAAGGGGTGCCCACCCGATGAGGTTACATACAATGCTTTCTTGAGCGGGCTATGCAAAGCCGGCAGGGTCGACGAGGCATTTGAGCGGTTGGAGCTGCTTCAAGATGGGGGTTTTGCACTTGGGTTGAAAGGGTATAGCTGTTTGATCGATGGTCTGTTCCAGGCTCGCCGGTTTGACGAGGGCTTCAGTTATTACAAGGAAATGTTGGAGCAGAATGTCTCACCAGATGTCGTCCTGTACACGATAATGATCCGTGGTTGTGCAGAGGCCGGCAGAACCGAGGATGCCTTGTCATTACTAGATGTGATGAAGGACAAAGGGTTTGTGCCTGACACTTTCTGTTACAACACACTGCTCAAGGCTCTCTGTGATGTTGGTAACCTGGATAGAGCTCAGTCATTGAGGTCAGAGATGTTGCAAAATAACGTGGTCCTGGACTCCACAACACACACTATCATGATATGTGGACTGTGCAAGAAAGGACTCATAGACAAGGCAATGCAGGTTTTTGATGAGATGGGAGAAGTTGGTTGCCATCCGACAGTTATGACATACAATGCACTCATTGACGGACTCTACAGGGTTGGCAGGCTGGAGGAAGCTCAGATGCTTTTCTATAAGATGGAGATGGGGAATAACCCGTCCTTGTTCCTTCGGCTGACCCTCGGTGCCAACCAGGTGAGGGACAGCGAGAGTCTCCGTAAGCTGGTTGATGGTATGTGCCAATCTGGACAGGTGCTGAAAGCTTACAAGCTTCTTCAGGGTATAATAGACAGCGGAGTTGTTCCTGATGTTGTCACATATAACACATTGATAAATGGACTCTGTAAAGTGAGGAATCTTGATGGAGCGCTAAGGCTCTTCAAAGAGCTCCAACTCAAGGGAATCTCTCCTGATGAAATCACTTATGGGACTCTTATTGATGGGCTGTGGAGGGCACACAGAAAAAATGACGCCATGATGTTGTTCCAGAACATATTGCGGAGTGGTGGCTCCCCTAGTTTGTCGATCTACAATAGTATGATGAGATCACTTTGTAGGATGAAGAAATTGTCGCAAGCAATCAACCTCTGGTTGGATTACCTGCCCAAAAAGTACAATCTCTCACCGGAAGATGAAGTAATTGCTAATGCCCGTAAATGTTTTGAAGACGGTTTCCTGGATGAAGCAGTTAGGGAGTTAATCAAGATTGATCAAGAATATGGTTTCTGTTAACTCAAACCCTTACACCATTTGGGTGATAGGGCTTTGTCAGGTAAGGAGAATCGATGATGCTCTTAGGATTTTTCATATCCTTGAGGAGTTTGACATTGATGTCACACCAGCGTGCTGTGCTCTTCTTATCAATTACCTATGTTGGGGCAGAAATCTAAATTCGTCAGTTGAAATCATGCTGTATACATTGAGTAAACGTTTCATTGTGTCACAAGCTGTAGGCAACCGTTTACTTAGGAGGCTTTGTATCCGTTACAGAAGGCAGGACGCACAGGCACTTGCATGGAGAATGCATCTTGTAGGATATGATATGGATGTATATCTTCGTGAGCCTACAAAAGTTTTGTTATACAGTCAATAGAAATGTCTGTGGTGTAGGACTACAGAGTTGCCCTCAAGAGGGATGCTAATGTTGTGTTCTGTACCAATTTTGTTAGGTAAAACAACAAAATAGGGTGTGATTCACTGATTTCTTACCTTGTGCAATGGATTTGTAACCCACCAATTGAGTTGTTACTTCAATAATGAGGCAAAAAATATGATGTTTGCAACATGTTATACCCTATTGCCACTTCTGTGCAATAATATGCAGTTACTTAATTGGAGGCTGAGATAATTTTGCACTGTATATAATTTTACTCTTCTCAGCTGCACCAAGACTGTGATGTATCCTCCTGTAAGCACAGGATCAACAGAAACTTTGAGAACAGGGCTCATAGAATATTTTGAGCTTCTAGTAATGCATGTTTGGTTGATCTTATTACTACTTCTTATTGACCATAGACACTAACTTTTCCTGTTCTATTATGCTTCTTTTATGGAACTTATTCGCATCTTGTTATTCTGGAGGTGAAAATTGGCTTGTTAGATGCTTTGCAGGTAAAACTTGACCAGATGAGCTTATTTCCCCAGCTTGCTTATTTGTTATGCTACTGCTCAACACTTACGATCAGCTTTCTTATTTCTCTCCTCTGTGTTGAACTGTAGTTACCCTTTTCGTTGGAAGCTACAGTATCTTATTTTTGTTGAGGAAATCTTAAAGCTGACGATATGTTCAATTGATTTGACGCAGAGCTAGACATCTAATTTTGTTTACTACATAGTTGTACTATGGTTAATGGTCTCAAGCAATTCTAGCAACTTAGCAGAATTAGAAGTGGCATACATTTCCAGAGGAATTTTTTGCCTTAATTTTACCTTTTGTCTAAATTCAAAAATGGTGACTTATTCTGTTGCTGATCCTTTACTGAGCGTTTTAATCTGATTGTTGTCCATGGAGTTTTCTGAAGTGGCATTGATATTAATGTTCCATTGTTTCACCTAGTATATCTAGATGTCCAGATGATTATTACGTTGACTTGTTCCTCGGCAAACCTTGATTGTGTTGTTTCTATTAACAAACCATGGGATAAATGTTTTTTCATGTTCTTCGTGAATGGCCTGACATGTTCCTGGGTAAACCTTGATTGTGTTATTTCTATTAACAAACTATGGGATAAATGTTTTTTCATGTTATTTGTGAATGGCCATCGTAGCATGAATTTCAGGATAAAGTTGAGTGTATACCTTGCTGTATTTGTTTTTCATGGGGACCTGGAATTAGACAATTATCCCTTTTTTTGGTAGTGATCTTTAAACAGAATTGTAATAGAGCATGCATCATATTAGCAAACATCCTTATCTTAAGAGTGATATACGAGATGTTCACTATTTCACTATGTTTATATTGCTTTGCATATCAAATTGCAGATCTCCTTGAGCAACTGAGAAATAATTGGAAGTTAGGGTAAGGGTGTACCTCTGTGTTTTTTAATTCATATGGATGACTATAACACAGAAATGGTTAGTTAAGGTGGTTTGTGTGCTTCTGTTCTTTTCAGATGAGGGCACTGTCATATCTGAGAATTTTCTTTAGATAGATTCTGGATTCCAGGGGTACCACATGGTTGGGCAGGTAAATTATTTACATTTCAGATAAGTTCTTCCTTTTTCTAGATGGAAATTTCCTCTGCATTGTTACATTCGTTCTCCACATGAGCTGTACAGTTATTGCTTCTTTTTTTGACGAAAAACTGTAGAGGAGACCCCAACAGCATATATATTTAACAATGTTTGCTTCTCAAAGTATTGTCATCCTTAGAGGTCCTTGGCCTGATCAGTAATTTGATTTATAATCATATCTTGTTGTACAACCAACGGTATCTAGAAAACTGCTTAATGGTTCTTCACTTGTTTGTGTCTAGCAATGACGCAACGAATGGATTACCGCCAACCTTTTTTTATTACCGTACTTTAATTTCTGATTATTCACAAATCGGAAATTTGATCCGCTTATCAATTGGTGGCCTCATGCATATATGCTCACTTCGGCACATGCCCTTCAATGGCCCTGGGCGAAGACGATGTAACCGGAAACATACTCCCTCTGTGCAAAATGTAAGATACTCGATGCCATTTGACCTGGCACGGTTCCTAGAATCGAACTACATCCATTAATTTCTTTTATGAAATGTCGTTGATAGCTTCAAAATCATGATCATATGGAAATCCTACAGGGATGACTCTAAAGGACCATTTTCATACCACCAAGTCCAAACATATACATTGTCTGATTAACTGTTTGTCATTTTTTAGAAAGTTTGGCTCTTGAAATGCATAGGCGCCTTGTAGAAAACAGTGGAGCAAGTACACTGCAAAGAGATTATACAGCAGCTGCCAGATATGCCTTGCTTTGCTGTGAGAATGATCTGTTTAAAGTACATGGGAAAAGTGCTAGGGTTTCAATGGGTCAGGGTTTCAATGGGTCAGTTGGCCTAATCAACAACCTGTTTACCACACAGAAGAAAAGCCCATGAGCCCGGCAGCTGAAAGTACTACATGCTGACAAAAGAAAAGCTTCAGCCGAATCTTTACCTTTTTCGTTTATCAAAGGTCAACCATGCTTGCTTTCACACTGACTTATCATCAATCGATTGCTAAACGTCGATTCTTGCTAAAAATGGAACCAAAGTTATAACAGAAGAGTTAATAGCCATGCCAATAAACTAACAAATTTTCTCTATATGCATCACCTCTGTAGCACCCGAAATATACTATATGCATGCCAAGAACAGTATATGCCAAGAACAAAATAGTTAATAGCCATGCCAAGAAAATTTCTTAATTGTCATGCCAAGAACAGTATATGCATCTCTAGTTCAAAAGGGGTTATATTTTTAAAGCTGCACCAAATCATTTGCAAAAGACTTGTTAATAGCCACGCCAAGAACAATATTACAGATCAATCATCATTCCACGTAAAACCTTGCAAATCTCAGGCACTGGCTGTCGGACCCCAAAATCCATAACAGAGAGGCTTAAGCATAATCACCCGCTAAGTTGAAACGTCAACCCCGACCTCAACTCCAGGGTGTCAATTCCTAGAGGAGTGGAGTGATATGGTTTCGAATAGCCCGAGACGTCAACCCCAAAGCTTACTCTAGCGAGAGCACAGAGTAGTAGGGTGATATGGTCTCCTCACTCTTTTCCACTGAGCCGGAACTTCAATCCCGAACTCGCCCCGACAAATAAATGCTCGGCTGGAGTAGGATGATATAGTTCCCAAACTCTCAGCAGAAGAGTCGCTTCACAGGGGTGACTAAACTTAACGACTCTATGATAGGGACTCTGAAATCCTACCCACAACATGTGCTTCATCAACATACACGCAGGGCACATGAGCAGGCGAAAACAACTAGCTAACACAGCAGAACTCTACAACAGAACTGCAATATAGCAAATTATTCATGCAAAGGATCCGAGGATCCTAGTACATTACACAGCGGAAGGGTAAATAGGGTTAAGAAGCCGAACAGTAGTGCCAAAAGTGGCAGCAAAACAAACCTAGTTGCCCAACCCCAGGGGCAGAATCGCTGACTGGGATTCCCAGTGACTAACCGTCGTGGGTGTCGATTTCTAATAGAAACCACCCTCCGGGGGGTAGTTTCATCTGCACAAAAACATCAACAATAGCAGGGTGAGTACAAAATTGTACTCAGCAAGACTTACAGTGTGGAAAGTAATAATAATTGTGCCAAGTATCAATAACGGGGTAATTGTGGACTAATTTGCGGAAAGCAAGTTTTACCTTTATCAATAGCAGTAAGTAGATGGAAAATCGACTACTAGAATACCTTTTTAAAGGGAATAAGTCGAACACTTCACGAGCATTCCTTACTGCAGATCACCACACCTGAAAAACCCTCGACCCATCCTCGACCACCCTGGGAGGAAGCTGTCGCTAACCACGTCCTTAGAGTTGGCAAGTTTTAGAGTTGGTTATAGTTGTCTAATTCGATGCAAAATCTTACCAAGCTGTCCATAACCGCGGACACGACTGTTCAAACAGTTTTAACCCTGCAGGGGTGTACATCTTTACCTACACGTATCGATCGTCTCTTAATGCTATCAAGTACACACTTCACGAGGTGTGCTAGCAGAGGGTGATCGAACACGACCTTTACAATGCTTTCGACCTAGGTATGAGCCACCCGTGCGGGCTAGTCCATGTGCATCAGTCCGGCCGCAACTACGACACGGTCCCATACGTTGTGAATCGAGGTACATCCCCGGTCTCCCAGACCGTGTGTCCACCCCACCCTTATATTGATGCCACACACCCCAATCCCCTTTTTCACGCACACGGCAAACGGAAAACGGCAAACTAATGCAGCTCATACACTAAGTCTAAGCAAATTATTTAGTCGTGGGTGGCCCCATAATCCACCCGTGTAGAAGTACGCGAATCTTGGTTCGAAGGGACACCGGTAACCGGTCCTTGCGGGAAGACGAGACAACCCACCATGCTCCCAGCCATGGCTTCTCGTCTAAACCCAGATATGATTAAGCAGGTTCATTAGGTATCCCGGTGAAGACCCACCTACCTCGTAACCCATTCCCAGTGTTGATTCATCTGCTATCCCAGGAATTACGACTTCTACATGTCTAAGCATGTCTAAGCATAAATAGCATAATAGCATTCGAACGGTGGATACTATTCTACACTAAATAGGTAAGGTTAGTGGTGGAGCTGTTTGAGCGACAAGGTGAGTCTTATTCATCAGACTAGGGTTCTGCTTAGCGGAAAAATAGCAGTTGAACGCATGTGATAATGAATTTAAAAACAACTAATACTTTGCAAATAGTAGGAGTTTTACAATGTGACCAAAGGGGCTGCTTGCCTGGTTGCAGTGCAACTAAACCCTGCTCGTGATCGGGATTATCGTCTTCTGGACCTTCCGGCTCTAACGGGGAAGAACGAAAACACCGGAAAGGAGGGGCACAATTGCAAACATCAAAGTGCAGAACATCAGCCTGAGATAAAATGCATGCCATGGCATAGAGGACATAAAATAATGACTAATGCAAGTGGAATCAATTTAATCGGAGTCCGGACGCACAAAATATCGCGATCCAAAAATCCTCCGGCTAATCGGAAATCCTAATTTGAGTTTTTAGCAAATTGTATTATTCCTAGCATGCAAACATGTATGAAAATGACATATTTGAATAGATCTTCTTTTTCTGAACATTTTGATATATTATTTGCATTTTTCTGATTACAAATGGAGTTTCTATGAATTCTACAAGATTTAAATCATTTTAAATCTTTTGTTGTATTTTTCTCAGTAAAATTAACAATTAATTTAATTCAATATCTACAGAGGCTGACATGTGGGCTCTGGGTCAATTTTAGTCAACATTGACTTAGGTCAATGACAGTGGGGCCCACTCGTCATGCTCTTTTATTTTCTTTTACTTTTATTTAATTCTACAATAAAGGTGGGACCCAGCTGTCATAACCTTTTTCTTTTCCATCTTCTTTTTATTTAAAGTCTTACAAGTGGGCCTTACACGTCATATACAGTACATTAATTAAGCTCATCAATTGCACTGGTGGCCTTAATCACAGTCATTAATTAGTTAGTATTAATTGAGGATCATAGCACTGATATTACTCATTAAGTATAGTAGCATTAGATGCTGTCCGGATGAAGCTTACAGCGTTCAATATGCTTAATAATAAATGGACTTCAGCACTTAATTAATACATTAATCAGGTCTTAACGGTTAATTAATAGGTTTTAGGGCTTTAACTGATTCAGTTAATTAGGTCGTTAGGACCTTAATTAGATGGTCCAGCGGCCGGCTCGGGTGGCTTGATGGGACTGCGGCCGGCGGCGGGAGAAGCAAGGGAAGGCGGCGCGGCGGTCCTTACCGGCGGACGGCGGGGAGCGAGGCGAGGCCGACGGCAGGGCCCGGCTGAGGTGGCGCGGCAAGGCGGACCCGGGGCGGTCGTGGTGAGGCGGCGCGGCGGGGAGCAACCCGGACTCGGGAGCTCTGGCGGCGGGGCTTGGGAGATGGCCGGGGCTTCGGAGAAGAGGCGCGGTTGGGCTTCGGGACCAGCACGGCGGTGGAGTAGCGGAGCCGGGGCGTCGGAGCTAGGCGGCGGGGCAACTCGGTTGGAGCGGCGTGGGACTCGGTGGAGGGAGGCAAGGCCGAAGCGGCTCGGCGAGGGAGGAGCTCCGGCGGCAAGGGGAGCTTCGGGGGCCGGGATCTGGGAGCGAATAGCGGGGCCGGCGGCGTTTAGATGGGGCGAGGCGGCGAGGTGGAGCGGCCGGGAGGGGCGGGGTGAGCGGGCGGCGCGAGCTCGGGAGCGGCGGGCGGCCGGGGAAGCTAAGCGGAGCGGGGGCGTGCTTCGGTTGAACGGGGCGGAGGCCCGACGGTGCGGCGAGGGGACTTGGGGGCGGGGCAGCCGGGGACTAGGGCGCGGCCGAGCGGGAGAAGACCAGGAGAGGCGCCGGTCGAAAGAGATAAGGGAGGCGCGGCGGGGAGACTCCCTAAGCAGGAGGTGGCCATGGGCGGCATCAGAAGCTTGCCACGGGAGCACTGCAGTCAGCAGGAGGTGGCGGCGTCTGGAGGAAGGAGAACAGGAGAGGTGGCCGGATAAGGAAGAGAAAGAGGCAGGCCACATGGGCTGTGCGGGTAGAGAAGAGGGGCCCAAGGGGAAAGCCCATCCGGCTGAGGAAGAATTAGGGTTTTGTTTGCTCTTTTCTTTTCTATTGTAGATTTTGAAATGTTAGGTTTGTAATTTAAACCAATTTTTGAATCCCTGTACTGTAATTTAAGTTTAAAAGAAAGAATTAGGATCTTCCTTCTTAGTTGATCTGATGATCTAGATTGAATGTTTGGTTAAACCTAGGAATGAATTTGAATTCTAATTTTAAAACCGTTAGAACCATTTCAAAGTTCTCTCAGATTTATAATTAAATCTCAAAGCATTATTACAATGTTTTGTTCTGATTCGAATAAGTTTTCAGAATCCACTCCACATTCTCTCTTAAATCCTCGAGCTCTACTTCTAATTAGAGCTCCGAGTTAAAGGTTTAACTTAACGGTTAATTTTCCTCTCGACATAACCTTTCCGACTTTTAATTATTTCAAACCTAGGGTTTTAGAGCTCGGTCAAGAAGCGGATTTGGTGAGAGGTTCCTCGGAACTTGATATTTCGAAGCTTTTCAAGATCAATTAGGTTTCGAGGTGTTATCCATGTTCTCGAGTTAGGATTTGTTTAAAGCTTCTCCTAAAAATTCAAAATCCTACTCGATTTTAGGTTCCGGTGCAAATGCATGCCATGCAATAATGCACACCATTAGCGACTCAAGAACGGGGACGTTACACTGGCTCTTCATCCAGTTACTAGTATTACCCAACTCAATTTTTTTCTTTCTTTCAGATGAACTAGAGCATCTAGCAGGAACTGGCCTTTTTTCACTGCTTCAATGTTACACCCAGAGTTATAACTTGTAATTGAGTTGGTCATCACAATTACATTCATCAGTCCTCACAAGAAATCTCAATAGAAAAAGACAGATAATGTTATGCCACAAAAATTATGTGAAACCTCCATGATAGGACAACTAATCCTAGGACTAGACAGAAGAGTAGGCAGTTCCCTTGCTACCACTTTGGGTTTAGTCCTAAAATACAGCCATCCTATATGACCGAGTTGGATTCGAAATGTTGAAACCTGAACAAGTGGGCAGTATCATCTTAATTCTGTATAAACAATAAGGCATCCAACAAACCCATGACAATTTCATCAACACTACTCTGCACTACGATGGAACCCACCTACGATCTCAAAGGAAAACCAAACATGTAGGAATTCACTAAGTCGACTCCTCCATTTTTCTGGGCACACTTATGCTAATCTTTCCCTATCTTTTCTCCCTAATTTAATATTTAATATAATATAATAATAATAATAATAATATTAATATTTAATATTAAAGGACGGAGCGTTTCTTCGTCCGTCTCCACCCCCGCACCCCTCCCTGAAGCGCCTCCCCACGACCACAGCGACGCGCCGCCCCTCCTCCCACCCCGACTCCGGCAGCGCTCCCGCCGCTCTCGCCGCTGCTTCCCCCGCCCGCGGAATCCTCCGGCTCCGTCTCTGCCGCCGCGTCCGACATCGCAGCCTCCCCACGACCACAACGACGCGTACTGGGCGGAGATCGTGGGCTGGCTCAACGGCATTGCGGCGCGGTATACAAGGCGGCGGAGCGGCGCGCCGCCGCCACTCTCCGGCGGCGGCACGCGGAGGGGGAGCACGCGCGGTACGCGGCGGCGAGGAACGCAGCGGTGAGGAGGAGCATCCCGGGCCCGGCGGGGGGGCGGGCAGACCGGGTGGCGGCGGCCGTTCGTGACGCATTTCACGGGGTGCCAGCCCTGCGGGGGCGCGCCGAACAGGATATACCGGAACGGGAGCTGCGCCAACGGGATGCGCCGTGTGCTCAACTTCGCCGACGACCAGGTGCTCCACGCGTACGGGTTCCGCCACGCTGGCCCGATCAGCGACGACGTGCGGCCGCTCCCGTTCGGCTACCCCGCGCCGCGGGGCGCACGCCGAGCAAGCGCTTACCGCTGAGAGCAAATCGAATGGTTGGTGCAAGTAGTAGTAAGATCAAGAAGATGTTGCTCGCTCACAGTTTCCTTGGACGTGGTAATGCCAGTTACAGAGATTTGGGCCTTATTTGCATCATTTTAGCTTGCTTTTGTCCTGTTTTTCATCTTGTTTGGAACTTTTTCTTTCTACTTATTTTAACTAGGTATATATGAATATGATATTCAAAGTTTTCAGTTAGATTAGCTTGAGTCCTTGCTTCCGGCCGGGGAAAAGGATTGTGTTGCTCATGCTGTGGATTCTGAGTAGCTAGGAATAGTTCTTATTAGGGAAAGATTCGACTAGATTTCATTGAATTGGTTCGATTGGGTTGGAGTGAACTTGCTGCAGATTGGATTCGTTTTTTGTGTTCGATTCTGATGCATTTGCTCCGTTCTGCTCTTGATTTGATAGGGAGGTGAAGGATCTTAGTAGATGGAAGAGAAGGAGACTCCGCTGGACTTGCCGCAGCTGCCGAAGATGGAGATCAACTCGCCGCCGCCATCGCACAGCGACGATGATGGCGATGAGGCTGGTGCTGATGACAGCAACGACAGCGATGGCGAGGAGGAGGTAGGCGTGATTCGAGCTGGAACTGGCGGTGGCGGCGGCGCGCCTCCCCTGAAGAAGGGGCCGTGGACGCTCGACGAGGACAAGCGCCTGAGGGCGTACGTGGAGGCGCACGGCCAAGGGAACTGGAACCAGGTCCAGAGGAACGCCGGGCTGAACCGGTGCGGCAAGAGCTGCCGCCTCCGCTGGGCGAACCACCTCAGGCCGGAGCTCAAGAAGGGGCCCTTCGATAAGGAGGAGGAGCAGAAGATTATTGAGCTTCATGCGATGATGGGGAAGTCGCAGCAGGATCGAATGCATTTCCTCTGTTCACTCGAAACTGAATCCGAATAGGAATAACTATTCTCTAGGATCCGTAATCCCGTATAGAACTAGGATTAGTATTCAGTTTCAGTTTCGGTTCTTGTTCCCTACTCGGATTAGGCCACCCAGATTAGGCCAACTACCCTGTATATATAGGCCAAGAACCCAACCTACATAAGCACCACAGAGTTTGGGAGCTTCAAGGTTCTATCGTCACAAAACGTACAGCTTCTTTATTGGCCCATCATAGTGTATTAGTGTTTGATTTCATTTTAGCTTCTGGTGACGGGGAAATCACATTAACGTGTATGAGAGTTTGACTGTATGAGCAAGGCCATCCATTTCCTTTGCTTGTGATCTCCTGTGGAACCGTCGTGGCTGCAAGGTAAACCATTAAATTCGTGTGAATCCCACGTATTCTACAAAAGTGGATTGGCATTTATATGTATCTATCGCTAACGAAAAGTCTGTAGTGATTTCTGCTATTCTGATGTCTAAATCCTCCCAAAACACACTTCCAGTTTTCATTTGTCTTAAATAGCAAAGGGCAACCATCCTCGCAGCTAGCAGTGCTCATTGATTCCACGACGGAAGTCAGAGACGGATCAGGAGCACTGCACCAGATATATACTCGACGTACGTATACTACTCGACATGGAAACGGAATTATGTACCTGGTGTCCGAATCATACTTAGCTAGGTAGGAGAGTCTGAATCCTACTAAGATATAAATACAATTAGTGCTATAAATAGACCTTTAACTTCCACGTGATTCTAATATACAATCTCAAGTCTTTGGTTCAATTAAGTTGCTTAGCAAGTCAATTTTGTACGTCGCCTTGTGCTAGCTAGCTTTGGTTCAATTAAGCTGCTTAGCAAGTCAGCTTTGCATCAGGTATTTTTATCTGTTTTCATCAGCGATTCGGAATTTCATGAATGAATAGAACAAATAAATGGTGTCTTCACATAAGTTATTCTAATCAGTTTTCTTACCGTTTCCAAAACTCTCATGCAGGCAAGCCATTTGGGTCACAATCTCCGGTCATGGATGCCAAGGAACAAAGAAGGAAAAGAGATAGAGAGCGGTATGCACAGATGACTGATGAAAAAAAGCAAGAAAAACTGAAAAAAACGCCGTGAAGCCTATCATCAAAAGAAAGCAAAAATATGCGCACAAAGTAGGCAGAAATATGCAAATATGCAGCCAGAACAAAAGAAAGCTAGAATAGAACAAATCACGGCTATCCATGAATTGAAGCGCAGCACAGCAAGCAAAGACTCAATTGCGATGGAGAATCCTGCAAATACCACAACAGAACATGAAGTAAGTACATCTACCTTTAATGTAAAACACAGGAAGCATATCACGCCGGGAGAAAGACAAACGTTGCTAAACCGTCGTAACGAAGAATTCACGGCAAAACGGATGAAAACTGTTCCGGTATCATCACAAGAGGACACATCCATGATGAAAACCGGCAACGATGACATAGAACCTCTAGAGCAGCCAGAAGTCATGATTAACGGTAATACTCTAAATTTTATACAATACTCTCGCATTCCAAATATATACATATGTCTGTACAACTAACATCTTTTGTGGACAGACATCCCCTCTTCAATGTTTCCAAACATCAAAGAAGTAGATGCGCCAACACAATCATTCTACAATGATGATCACAGTAAGGTGGCTTTGTGGCCAGACATCCCCTCTTCAGTGTTTCCAACAATCAAAGAAGTAGATGCACCAACACAATCATTCTACAATGATGATCACGGTAAGGTTATCAATTTCATATATATTCTTATGCAATACAAAGAAATATATATACATTCAAAATTTACTACACAGGTAATGATGAAGTCATATTTGAAGAAGACACCAACGAGGATGAATACATGTTCTCTGGTCAAGGTATGCTCAATACAATTTAAATATATCTGCATCATTATATTACTCCTTTACTAAATTTTTGATTGATGCTACAAATCAAACCAGAATGGGACAGAGAAGTGGAAATCGAAATCAGAGAAGACGAGGAATTTCACAACCCTGATCCGTATGATTTCGTCTACAGCAACATACCAAACAACACACACATGCTGAAAACGGTACAAAATTGCAGATTCTGCAATGCAAAAAAATTCCAGTATGAATCTAAGGGGTTATGCTGCAGAAAAGGACAGATAATACTAGCCAATCCAGATACACCACCTGAACTCATGAGACTTTGGACAAGCAGCGATTCTGATGCAAGACATTTTCGGAACAATATAAGATTTTTCAATGGACACTTCTCATTTACTTCTCTATACTGCCACCTTGACAGAGACACAACTGACATGCGAACAACTGGTATTTACACCTTTCGAGCTCATGGTCAGATCTATCACAATATACACTCATTTGCTAATAGTCGCTCAGATCCAAAGCATCTGGAGCTATACTTCTATGACGATGATCCAAGCTTAGAGCATCGGTACAGCCGTTGCCGCGAGGAAATGTACGAGCAAGACAAGCACGTAGTTGGCATAATAACCGACATTCTACGCGACAACCCATACTCTAAACAGTTTAGGAGTTTGGGACAAGCCCAAAACCTTGAGGACTACAGACTCATCTTGAACCTTGACCAAAGATTGGACCAGCGAACATACAACGCACCAATCACTTCGGAGGTAGCTGCAGTGTGGGTCGAAGGAAATGAAAGAAGAAATACCTATGACAAGAATGTAATACTACATGGGAACAACAACGAAATACAGGGCATTCGATCATATTACGGGTGCTATGATCCGTTGTCGTATCCTCTATTCTTTCCAAGAGCTGAACTGGGTTGGCATTCGAAAATCCCAAAGGCCGATACACAAGAGGAAGGTGTGACAAAGGCTGGTGCTGATAATAACAATAATGACGATGACCCAGGTAAATATTTCATATATTATTGTCTTCAAAATTCAATTTTGATATATGGTACACTCCTACATACGCAACTAACTTTTTATGTTGCAATATTTGCACAGATTCAATCAACGGGCTGTGGGTAACCATGAGAGAATACTACTGTTATAAATTCCATACACGACCAAACATATTCAACCCAATATTGCACGGCGGACGGCTTTTCCAGCAGTTTGCTGTAGATACATACATCAAGATTGAAAGCTCCAGACTGGATTACATGTGGCATCATCAAAAAGAAATAAGGGCAGATCTATACCAAGGCCTTCTGGACAGCATTCAAGCTGGAGAACAAAAGGGAAATGCAGTCGGAAAATGGACAGTTCTTGCCTCATCATTTATTGGAGGGCCACGAGATAAACTTCGCCGGTATCTAGATGCTATGGCTTTAGTTAGAAAATATGGAAAGCCAGACGTATTCCTCACAATGACCTGCAACCTCAACTGGGAAGAGATCAAACATGAACTAGAGTTTGGACAAACACCACAAGATCGCCCAGATATCGTCGTTCGTGTTTTCAGGGCGAAGCTAGAAGAAATGAAGAAGCAACTATTTGAGAAGAACATTCTTGGAAAGGTTAAGGCATATACCTATGTTGTAGAGTTCCAAAAGAGGGGATTACCCCCATGCTCACTTTTTGCTGATCATGACTGGAAAATACAAGTACACATGTCCAGAACAATATGACAGAATCATCTCCGCCGAGCTCCCTAACAAGCACAAGTACCTAGAGCTATACAAAATGGTAATCAAACATATGATGCATGGTCCTTGCGGTGCACTGAATAAATATTGTCCATGCACAAAGAATCGTCCGTCATGCAAGAACAATTATCCAAGGCCATTTAACAAAACTACAATTCAAGGTAAGGACTCCTACCCACTATATAGGAGACGCAATGACGGCCGGACTAAAACAGTCCGAAATTGCAAACTAGATAACAGGTGGGTTTTTCCTTACAACCCCTATCTGTTGAGGATGTTCAACTGCCACATAAATGTTGAGATATGCTCAAGCATTAAAGCCGTTAAGTACTTGTTCAAGTACATCTACAAGGGACATGACCGAGCATCTGTATCTGTAACTGACAAAGTAAATGAAGTCGAAATCGACGAGATTCGACAGTACAGAGACGCACGGTGGGTGACACCTCCAGAAGCACTGTGGAGAATATATGGCTTCGAACTGAGCAAAATACACCCAACAGTCTTGCAACTACAGCTACATCTCCCAAATATGCACATGGTTTCATATAATGGCAAAGAAAAAATCAATAATGTTATCGGCCGTGGTGGCACAGAAAGGTCAATGTTGACAGCATACTTTGAAGCAAACAGCTTACGTGAGAAAGCACGAGGCATGCTATACAGGGACTTTCCAGAATATTATACTTGGCAAAGACGAGGGAAGTTTTGGCAAGAGAGGAAACGAGCCGCTACGTTCCAGGTTGGCAGGATCGTCTCAGCACACCCGGCTGAAGGAGAACGATACTATCTTCGAGTTCTCCTAAACCACGTGACAGGCACCACCAGCTACGAAGACCTAAGAATAGTTGATGGACAAATAATGCCAACCTTCCGTGAAGCTGCAGAAAAAAGGGGGCTAATTGAGGCAGACAACACACTAGATGACTGCATGACAGAAGTGGAGTTGTTTCAAATGCCATCATCACTACGAAGGCTATTCGCGACAATCCTGGTGTTTTGTGAGCCCAGCGACGTCCGTAGCCTCTGGAACAATCACCTCGAGGCAATGTCAGAAGACTATAGCAGAAACTGCAAATGCAAGCACACGGTCCAACAAATGGTACTGAAAAATATCAGGGACATGTTGCACTCAATGGGAAAAGACATACAGTCATTTCCTCTGCCAGAGATCGACAAACAGCATGACACGATAGACGACGTACCTAGGGTGATTGTAACGCCCCGAATTTCCAAAACCCGAAAATTAGGGCTTTCAAAAACTTTTTGGTTAAATAACGCTAACCGACGTGCGTCGAAATAAAACTTAATGTCAAACCGTTCTAACCCTGAAGTTAGTCAGGTCAAAACCGTTCGCCCTCGCATCCCCGCCACGATAGCCTGAAGCAGCCAATTTGCTCTGTCGCGTCAGCCCACGGTAGCCAATACCGCTGCCCCGCTCTTGCCACGGCAGCTACCGCTGCCCGTTTCCTCTGCCGTGGCAAGGCCGCTGCCACCGCTGTTGCTATCTTTCTCTGTCGCGACAAGCCGCTCCTGTCGCGACAAGCTCCTGCCACGCCACCGATTCCTCGCCACGGCATCCCTCAGCAACTACCGTCGCTGCCATGCCTCTGCCACAGCAACCCCTCCCCTGCCGCGGCAATGCCCCGCCGCTATTCTTTCCTGCCGCGACAGCCGACTTCTACCGCGGCAAGTCTTTCCCCCTACCGCGGCAACACCACGGCAACATTTCTCTGCTGCAACGTTACACATATACATGAGCACATCAGTGTTTCTCCTCAACCCTAACCCACCGCGACCTCATGCGTCTATTCTATCTACGTCGCAACCCTGTATATGCTAGACCTCCAAGTGTGTGTGTACACCTACACTCCGAACTCCATTTCGAAATAAAGGTGAAATTCACAAACCTAGCTCTTTATCCTCCCTTGGCCTTCGGTATCCGTCTCGATCATATAACCCTGAAAACCCGCACACACGCACTCCGGCCAGATAAAACCCTAATACGTTAAATACCATAAGACGACACGCGCCGTATTCATCGGAACACCTGCGGTACCTCACCACCAAGCAACCCTAAGCCGAGATGGATGACCTGCCGAGAGTTCTGTATATTCTCCATCCCTTGCCGCATCCCCGGAACCCTGATTCCAGCCCTCGAATTTTCGTCCCATTTAAACCAATTTCTTTAGAAACCCTCATCGGGAAATCTAACGCTCCTCGGTTTCTCGAAAAATTCTGAAATAAATCGTGGAACCCCTAAACAATATATTTGACTCAATTATGGCATAAAATAATGGGATCCGATTCAAAAATATTCATATACAAAATAAATAACCATTAAGATTTAAAATTAGCCTTTAGCTGCAACCCATTAAATTGAGTTTCCAAAATTTCCGATAAATGACCACGACGATCCTTACATTTCTTAGAGTCCAAATATACGAAACATGGGTATGCCTAGTTTCAAAAATCTGAGATGAGCATTATCGAGCACTTTCATTAAAATTACCGCGGCGCATGAAATCTTGAGTAATTCCCAACCGATCGCTGTCTAGAAACCTGGTGAAGCAATTCACCGTCCTCATATCTACTCCAACAGCTCTTTAGGTCAACTCCACGTTTGTTCTCATCCACCCAAAGCTTGCCCTATGGTACACGATAAAAACGAATCTCCGTGCACGCACTGCTCTGTCGGTGCCAAATTCCTCTGTTGCCTGGACTTGATTTCCTCAAAGTCTGTGGCAAGTAATGACCTCTCGGCCACGTCCTCTCTCTTGGAAAGCCAAGCCCTTGCGTGCACATTTTAACTTTCTCCAGTGCTTTGCGCAGCAACCCCTGTACAGCCAGTGCATTTCCAGCACCTCAGCTGTCCTCCTCTTCCCTGTTCCTCATGCCATCTTCTTCTTCCTGCTTACACGTTACAACACATGCCAACTCTTTTGATTCCATTGGTGTCCATTCAACTCACAGCCCTGTACCGGTGCCTAGCACCTCTGGACATCTGCCACCCCTCCTCGTAGCTTTCTGTTGCATCGCCACAAGCCTGGGCCATCTCCGAGCTAACCCATTTCCTCAATGAGCCAGCTACGCGGCAGCACTGCTCGCCGGTCAGCCCTAGTCGACCTCTCCTCAATCCCATCAGCTTCGCTATGCTGGATGCTCCTCGGGACTCAGCACTGCGGCAAGGCCGGGTGAGCTCGACGGCTGTCCCTGCTTCCCCCTCATCGAGCCCCTATATAAGCATCGCCGGGCAATGACTCTGCCGCACCACTGCCACCTCAACCCATTCCATCGCCGGCCGAGCTCTTCCCCTAGCTTAGATCTCCTTCCTTCCCCGCTAATTCAACAGCAAACCAAGCTCCCCAAAGAACTGTCTTCGCCATCGCGCATCAAGCTAGCCAAGTCCCGTCGGAGTTGAGCTTCAACTCAACCGCACCACGCCGGCGAACTCCCCATCAGCAACAGCCGAGCCAAGCCTTGCCTCCGCCTCCTAACCCCCGCGCCGGAGCCCCGAAACCCTAGCTACCAACTCCCTCAACCGCTGGCCTCAGACAGCTTCAACCGCCGGAGCCCAACTGCTCTCAACCGCCGCCGCCGCAACCCCGCTCCCCTGTCCGAGCCAGCTCGCCCCGGCCTCAATCCACCTCCAACGCCGGTCGCCGACCGCCCCAACCCCGCTCGCCGAAGCCTAACCGCCAGCGCCCCTCCACTGCCGCCGTAGCCAACCGCCGCCGGGATCCCCGCCTCCTGGTCCGAACAGCCGACCGAGCGTCGAAATTCCCCTCTCACCAATCCGACCACGCTCAGGTAATTAGAACCCCGACGGGTGGGCCAGGGTAAGGATGAGGCCCACGATTAGTAAGCCTCAGGCGCCGGAAGTAACCCCGTTTTCCCTTCGTTAATGCGCATTAAGCATGTCGGAGAGCCGAGTCCCCGCGTCCGCTGACCAATGGCGCGTCGGTTGGTCCGTTTCAGGCAGAGCAAGGCGCATTTTGGTCCAGACGAGTAGCTCAATTAAATCAGTGAATCAATTAGAGGTTTAATCACTGGTCAGAGTATTAGATTGGGTTATAGAATGTCCGACCAATTTTTCCAGCACCCAAAGTCAATCCTGAAAGCACCATATTTATTCCAAACCCTAACTCAAAAGCATTTTCAATTTAACTTCTTAGCAGTGAAATAGTTCAAATTTGAGACGGAGCCATTATTCCTTGCTTTAGGGTTTGCATGCATGTACTGTTATACCCGTTTTTAAAGCCCTAAAATAAATTCTCTCTCACCGCTAAAGTACTTAAAGTACCTTGATGCATGTTAGCCGAAAACAAATAAAATTAAAAGTTACATTTTTAGACCATGCCTGTTCCATTGATCTTTTCACCGTCATTTTATGTGTCGTTACTGCATATACTCACCAACCGGAATAGTTTTTATGCTCGTAAACCTAAACCCTAAAACAATAGGATTCTACATTAACTTGAACCTACATATACACCCTCCCCGGTTTCCACACAAAACCACAACTTAATCTAACGAACGCTTGGATAAATCGAGGGATCGACCTCTCAATGTCTTAAACCCTAACTCAACCCTAACCCCTTTATTTTCTCTCGAGCATGCATGTCATCTGGTTTATTGGAGTTATTTGGATTTTCCCTTATTCGATATTCTTTCGGCGCGTAGTTGACGGAGCAACGTACGTGCGTCAAGAAGACCCGGCATCACCCCCCGCGTTCAGAACAGGAACAGGATCTGCCAGGCAAGCATTCCCACTTTGATCATGTTGAATCCCATATGTGTGAAATCATAATTATATTGTTTGCGAACTCTGCATGCTATGTGATTATAAACGATATTTTATGTAGGAATAGTTATTCCATTAGTCGTACGACAATTAGGTCTGAGCGTCCGATCCTTGTAACCCTAGGTATAATAGTCGGTTGTTCCGCGACCGACAAAAGTATTAGGGTTATAGGCCTTAGCCGCGCTTAGACCTGCTGTAGACAAAAACAAGTTTTCCGAAACTTATAATACCCCATTCGGGATATGGGAATAAAACCCTCGGATACGTGTGTTATTCGAGGTGGTGTTTTAAAAGAATGTTTGTCAAAACCCTGAATGAAAAATTGGAGATGATTTGGATTCGGACGAGAGTGCTAAGGGCAGCCTGGGGCTGTAGAGGAATTGATGATGGCACGATCGTCCGGGACGATCGTGGGTTGAGGAATGGAGTCTCGCTCGAATCAGTTAAGGACCGAGCCTAAGTGCCGCTAAACCGGTTCCTCACCGTACGTCCACATGTCCTTTATGGGAAGGACTTGGCTTAGTACCCCGACAAGTATTTGATGGGATTCGTAGCATAGAAAACAAAAATTTTCCTACGAGATGCAAACGAAAACCTAGATCCAATCTAGAAAACCAAGATCCAATCTAGAAGAAGCTTGCAACGAGAGACAGATCATATCTACATACCCTCGACGAACACGTCAACGCAGCGGAGAATTTGACCGTTGTCGATGAAGCCCGCAGCCTCCCGCAGCTAGGTTATACCTCCCAGCCGCGAGAGGGATTTTCTCGTGTTCCAATCCGATCAAGCACCGCAACGAGCGGCACCTCCGAGATGTGCACACTTACGGCTCGATGACGTCTCCTCCTTGATCCAGCAAGGTGAGGTGGAGAGGTAGATGAGATCTCCAGCAGCACGACGGTGTGGTGGTGGATGTGGTGGAGAAATTCCTGCAGGGCTTCGCCTAAGCAGCTGCGGGAGAGGAGTAGATGGGAGAGAGGGAGGGGCTGGCAGCTCAGGTTCAAGGGGGGCTGCGCCCAGCCCTCCCCCCCTTTATATAGGCTCGGTACTGTTCACGTGAACAGTACGTGAACAGTACTTGCCTCCCAAGTTCCCCTTTTTCCTTTATCTTAGATCTCCTATTTTTAAGGGATATCGATCTTATCCATCTAGGAAGGGGGGTACTGTTCACGCGACACTATTCACGTGTGTACTGTTCATGTAGTACCCTTGGTCCATGTGGACCCCTCCGGGATAAGTGGGCCCTACTCTAGAACCCTCCGGAACCTTCTAGAACTTCTCCAGAACTCTGCCGAAAAAATCCCGAACCTTTCCGAAACCCTAAAAATACTTTCCCATATATGAAATTGTATCTCCGGACCATTCCGGAGCTCCTCGTGACGTCCTGGATCCCATCCGAGACTCCGAACAAAATTTCGGTCTCACCATATTAATATCTCATTCTCTACCCTAGCATCAACGAACCTTAAGTGTGTGACCCTACGGGTTCGGGAATATGCGGACATGATCGAGACACCTCTCCGATCAATAATCAATAGCGGGACCATGGATGTCCATATTGATTCCCACATATTCAACGAATATCATTTATCGGTTGAACCACGATGTCGAATGTTCCATTCCTTTGTCTCACGATATTTTACTTGCCCGAGATTTGATCGTCGGTATCACCATACTTAGTTCAATCTCGTTTCTTGGTAAGTACTCTTTACTCGTTCCGTAATACAACATCCTCTGTGACTAACTCCTTAGTCCCTTGCTTGCAAGCGATATCGAATGTGCATTACCGAGTGGGCCCAGAGAATATCTCTCCGTCACGTGGATGGACAAATCCCACTCTTGATACATGCAACCCAACAAGTACTTTCCGAGATACCTGAAAGACACCTTTATGATCACCCTGTTACGGCGTGATGTTGATGCCCTCAAAGCATTCTTCCGTTGTACTGAGGAGTGGCATTATCTCATGGTCGAAGGA